>JBCEWC010005307.1:0-25273 GCA_038996855.1 Solanum aculeatissimum
GTCGAGGCCCCGCTCATCTATGTAGAGGCATTGTTGGACAAATCTTACTCTTGTACGTTTGACTTGTATGTTGGATAATCGGTTATGTATTATGATACTATGTTCAACTTGGTCTATGATTATGTTCTCATGTTATGGTGATGGCTTATGTTTCCATGTTGTTATAAGGATTTGAATGTTGAGCATGATGAATGATTATGTGCTATGTGCAAGCATGTCTATCCCATTCCCGTAATTGCCCCCATAGTTTGAGTACCTAGTCCCCAAGTACTTAGAGCTTATGTGCTACGTGATTAGCTTCTGCGCTTTCGAATCGATGACGTGTGTAATGATGCTATGATGGCTTGATCGAGGGTCTTCGGGTTCTCTTTCGCCATGTCACATCTAGGCCCCCTTTTCAGGTCGTGACAGTGATGTTACAAGTATGGTGAATGCGACCCTTAGATGAAAATAGTGAATTGAGGCTAAGTCATTGATAAGAAATATTTTAGTGATGGATCTTTGGTATGACTAATGCGTAGGTGGTAAAATGTATCTCAAGGATTTCAAATGAGGATTGATGATTTCATAATAAGCTTCAAGGGAGTGGATCAATATTGGAATGATAAACTTATTGATAAATAAAGTCCTAACGAGTAACTTGGGGGAATGGAATGGAGGATTTTAGTAGGAAAGTTTGTATAAAAATTGGGTTAGTCCTTTGAATTCTATTAGTATAATTGGGTTCAAAGTATCATGTCGATGATAAGGTTGACTTCAAGATGATGGCAATGGCTACTGAGCATAATGATAATAAGAATTTGTGATGGATAATGATCAACATGCAATCATATCATAAGGATTTTTGATTAAATGAATTTGGTGTGATAATAATGACTTGTGGTCTTTAAAGTTATGAATTACTACTATTTAATGAGTAACATGATCATATGAAAAGATTTTCAATGTCTGGAAACACTGCTCGAGTAGAGTTAAAAAGTGCTAAAGTAAACAAATAAATAAAATTAGTGAGATGTAGGTTAGCCTTTAGAAAGATGCAAGAACAAAGACATTCACTTTGATGGTAAAGGTCAAAGATGTGTCTTCCAAGAGAGTGGAGAATTGAATTTAGAGACATGTGGTTCCATCTATTTTCTGTTGGTTATAGTGAGTGATAATGTTATGTATCATTAATCTGGATTAGAAAACTATTGGGTAATATTTGAAATAAAAATCTATATATGTGCAGCTTGAATATGGTCATAAGCTCTTTTTGTGATTTTGAGTATGGTAATTAGTACATTAATTTTTTTTGTTACGACCTAATATCTGGGTGTTATGGCACTCACCTATCCCACCAAGGCGAGTCAACCCAATTCCCAAACAACTTAATAATAATAATAAAAGCAAAAGATAATAGCCTAATAATATAAATAAGCGAAAGAAAGCACAATACAACTATCCCAAGAACTGATGTCACATGTATAAGCCTCTAAATGTAGAATAGTAAAAAAAAAATACAAGTCTCAAATGTCTAGTCATCAAATAGAACATAACAATATAAGGACTCTTTGAAGGTCTGCCAGGGACATAAGCAGCTACCTCAAGAAATATCTGAAAGCTCGATCATAAAATGAGAGAAATCTAGCGGGATAGACCAGACTCACAACCTACAAAAATATAGCAAGGGATGAACACGAAAAATTAGGGTACTCAGCGAAATGGAACTAACCTAAGGAAAACAATGAAGAACACAAGTAACTCCTTAAATCCCAACCACAACCCGTAGAACTACAAACCTGCACTCCAAAATGTTCCAGCAAAATATAATATACAGAATTTAGTAATATAGATATACTCCTCATCTGGTAAGATATCTCAATCCACAAGTATACAAGTAGATCCCACACTTACTCTCAATCAGGGATAAGATAAGTTTACAACATACATCAGTATCAATCAAATATGATATGAAATAAAGTGAATGACATGATATGTATATCATGAAATGCAATGTCAAGTACTCGTGATGCATGTCTGTCCTAGAATACACATCTGCTAATCAAATATGGTTGTCTGCCTCAGTCAGAACTCATGGGGGCTACACATGGACCTTGTATCTATGACCATGGCCGACAATGTCATTATCTCATGTCACCGTGTCGAAACCATTTTCCTTCGGCCTTTCATCTCCTTTATTTCTTTTTCAAGCCGAAACCATTTCCATTCGGCTTTTCATCAACAATAGATCGTCAAGATACATGTAATAATGACAAATAATCATGTTCAAGGAGATGGAATAAGTAAGATGTCCATATATATATATATATATATATATCATGTATCTCAATATTAGAAACTGATAAGTTCTCAAGTGTCTCAATATCACTGCATTGTCAATATATAAATCATATAACAATATAAGCACCATCCCACTATCCATATCAAATGATTCAAAAGATATCAAATACACAATTAATTGATAGTCAATAAGCCACCATGAATAATTCTTCAATTCAACATATCATGATCAAGCCTACGGTAACACAATTCTATCCCCAAAGTACTCAATTCTACACACATAGGAGCATACAAGGTTCATTCAAACTTAACAAAAGGTTAGAAGTCCACTTGCCTTATATAAAGTCCCAAATCAAGTCAGATTTGCCGCCTTCCCCCTCTTTCAGTACTCCAAATCACCACAACCTATTCAAATATTGCATCAGAATCACATAATAAATCTAATGACACGAAATCACTAAATTAGGATAAAAGGATAAAATGATCAAAAATTCCATGTCGAAAAATATAGTCGAGATCTGAAAATTTATGTATGAAAATATTCTCCCTGTAATAAGAAATTCAACGGTGAAAAAGATTTAAAAAACAGAGTTAAGATGAGCGAGAAACCAACATTTCAAGTTTACTAAATCTATATCCAAATCCCCACAATTTACACCATTAAAATACCAAAATTAGAAGTTAAAATCATCAATTAATCAATGTAAATCGATGAAATAGGTTAGAAAATAGTTAACCAGTCAATTTGCCTTCAAAATCTCAAAAATTCCCTCTTAGAACGAAGTTTGAAATGTCAAAAATGGTGACAAAGGGTTAAGTCACATCTTTTAAAAGACATACTGTTCAAGCATTTAATGTACTCCGCAAACGTGGCCATATCCGAGAACGCGGAGAGATAGGAGTCTCAACACTCTGCGAGCGCGGACTACTTATCCACGAACGCGAAGTAGTGGCTGCCTGAACACCTCAAATGTGCCCAGCTCCGCAAACATGGAGGTCAAATACCCTCACACTCCACAAATGTGGAAGGGTTCACGCAAATGCGGAGAAGGGTGTTAATTTCACCAGAACCAACTCACACCAGCAACACACAACCAACCAAAAATGGGAACAGGACCCTTGAAAATTTGTTTAGAACTTCATGAACACAAATCAAATATGAAACCCTACTAGAAATGATGATTTGGAGTCAATTGAATCATCAAATTTTGAATTTGGAACCCCCGTGGTCCCGAATACGAGAAAAATCATTTAACTAGTTTTGGACCTAAAAACTCCAAATATTCTCGGAAGCTCTAAAAATTGCAACGAATAAATTTCTAATGTTAGTTTCATCACCCGGAACCACTGGAACTGACGAAATTTCAATACAAGTTCCCGAACTCCGAATGTTGACCAGAGTCAAACTTATGATCCAAAATGAACTAAAAATACAACTTTGGACCTAAAATGTTCATTTTAACTCTGAATTCAGTTCTGCAAGTTCTCCTAGACAAAATTCAACATTCCAGAACTGATGGAATCAATAGAATCAGATTCCGTCACTCGAAACTCAAAATAACCTCAAAATCTCAAAATTTCCAACTTCAAGCCTTTTAAAACTTTTTCTTTTGCAAAACTCCATCTTTTTACAAGAATTTTAAAATTTGACTTTTAGACTTATCCAAAAATGATCCAAGGAAACTTTCGGGAAGGAAAAAATGGTAATTAGGTCAAAAATTCCAAAAAATGACCTTTAGGGCCATTACATCATTTATCACAAAAAATCGTGTTCGTCCTCGAACGTAAAGCAAAGGGAGGAGTCTCAATAGAAGTAACCAAGAGTCTGAAATACTATTCTCGAAGTCATTAAGTGCTTCCAATTAACCTCATTTCCAAGAGCCATACCATCAAAAAGCACTATCAAGAATAAGACTTATGAATCAACATGAAATTCTAACCTCCAAAAGTAACTCCAAGACAGAAACTAGCCAATGAACCAAACTTGAACCAACACCCTCATACCACAGTGTACTCATCAAGATGAACTTCCACCAACGAGACCACAAGGTAACTCAGATCTATTTTCTTCGAAGGCCAAGAATCAACCCAAACTACTCACAACCAATTGCAACATAGAAAACAACACAAACCCCATCCAAGTTTTAGCCTCTTAACATAATTCTCCCAAAATTTAAGTTGTGCAATTCCAATACTTCAAAAATAAAAATTCGTAAGAAAGATTCCAATTAAATCTAGTCCAAATTAAGGTAATTAATAGAAAAAATAACCAGTATTCGATATTTCCAAGCTTATAAAACCTCAAATAATACTTCCCGAATGCTAGAACAGTAGCCGAATTTGTGCCTTTTCTACAAGATGTAATTATTTAATTAAATATGAACCCCAATCACATGTAATACATTCAAACACTCGTTCCCTCATGCCAACTTAAAAAATTCTCAATCACCTCACAAATTTTGTGTACCATAAGCGTGTAACCTTTATCTACCACTAAGTATATGCATAGCCCATCATGATAGACCAAGCTAACTTCCATCAGCTGATTAGTATCCATTTGATCACAAAATCATGACACATAAAATCATAAATCCTATATGTAATGTTTCCATGAGTCACCTGTTATAATTGAGTAATCTAACTTAACATGAAATGCAGAAATTCTCACGCATCACTAATTGTCATTAAACCTATACCAAAATTCCTGAAAAATAGTTGATAATCTTTCGTAACTTGGTGGTGAGTCCGTCTATCTCACATTATCACATAAATTTGAAGTGCACATTTACAACACTAAGACATGACTCTAAGCATGATGTCTATTCTCCTTCACTTTAGTTGACCTCTATCCACCACCAATACTGCAAGGATATTCAAACGCTTAACATTTACTCATGACTCCATCCTAAACACTCAAACTCTTGATTCCCATGGCTTGTATTCGCTCCTAACCTATCAATTGACATAATTTCTTGGAAAACCTCACAACAGATTGTCTTTACTTCACACCAACTATTCAAATGCAACTTTATTAAGTTCTTTCATCATTAAATGTAATAAAATCCATTATTAAAGTCCTGCTCGAACCCCCTCAAAAATTCTCCGCAGCCAACATAATCAATCATCTCATTATCTGACCAATTCATATCTTGACAAAATCAACTATCACAAATGCAACTTACCAAGAAATCCTAGATCTTGGTTCACACTATGCAACCGATTCTTTTCTTAATTATAGTTAATCTATACCTTGAAAATATTTAGAGATTACATACCCTAGCTCGTCACCAATCACTGACTCATGAATTTTATTGTTCCCGTCATTAGCAATCAAGTCATACTAGTCACTGAACCAGAAGCAATAAAGAAACCGATTCTTACACTTAGCCATACTCTATATGCGTCTCTCTCACATCTTACCCAATATTCTCTTAACCCCACTGATACAAGTGTAATCATATTATCACATGATAAACAAGGTAACCCAAGCCATACCATTCTAGAAAACTAAACTTACTGTTGATATGGTAACCTAATCCCATGTGATACTAGCCAAATCTATTGACTCAACAAATTATCCACAAGTGCTTTCTTTCTAGCATTCCCAATTGCAATCATACAAGTGAACTTGTCAAAACCTCATTAGTTATGCTTGTTATCTCAATATTAACGTGCCTCCCTTGGCTTACAACAAAATCACCAATCCTCGTATAGATCTATGAGGTAAAACTCATACTTAAATAGATCAATACCCATTCCAAGATTCACCACTATGACTTTTGTTATAACCGATCTCAATCTCACGTGTTCATAGTATCAACTAATTGATTCTCTCAAAATATGACGGTAATGCCAAACTCCACTTCATAAATAAGTGAAACAATTGATAACTCCTTTAGTAACTAGGGTTCACACTTAAAGACCAATTCGTTCATCCTTTTATATTACCCGCAACACATCAAAAGACCCCTTAGATTCACCACTAGAATACATCATACCCTTCAAGAAGTTCATGCTTAAATAATCCATATCTTTGTCTCATAGAAAAGTTGTCTTACATAATTGAATTGCTTTTCTCTCTCACAAGTAGTGTACCTTATTCCACAGGCTAGATGGGTAGTAGAAGCAACACAACCCATAACCCTAGCGAAGTAGACATAAACACTTCCATAACATTGGTATCATGATCATTCATCCTATATATCCACTCCAAAAAGACTTAGCAGAGGTTCTGATTTAAATGTGCACAAAGTCATCCTTTGTCCATACTAAGAAACCCTCATTTGACAACTTAACAATTGTAGTCCCATATTTATTGCTCCCATAACATAATTATTCCTCTAAACATGCTATGCCACATTCACAAAATACCCTAAATATTTAGTAGACCAGGAAAGTACCACCCTCGAGTTGAAATCTGAAATCATACCAATCCATTGGAAAAATTCTGAACATCTCTAGCTAAGGATCTCTCTTCAACTTGAATAGTTGTAAGACTCCCCATACGAGAAACATTCCTACTAAAAGCATCCACTACCACGTTGTCCTTCCTCGAGTGATATAAAATAGTCACATCATAATTCTTTAGGAGCTCAAACCACCTTTTCTATCTCAGATTTAGATCTTGCTGACTGAAGATACACTATAGATTGCAATGATCAATAAGGATCTCCTGATGGACTCTATATAGATAATGAATAACTTTAACACAAACATAACTGGAGCTAACTCCAAATAATAAATGTGGTAGTTCTTCTTATGGGTCTTCAACTATCTTGAATCATAAATAACAACCTTCCCTTTTTATATCATACACCACCTAACCCCACTCCCGAAGAATCACAATAGACTGTAAAATCAACCTCCTCCTCCGACAATATCAAAATAAGAGTTGTAGTCAATAAATACTTGAGCTTTTGGAAGATTTCTTTACACTCATCAAACTAATAAAAGATCATATTCTCCTACGTATGTCTATTCAGTATTGCTTCCATAGAAAAAATATCCCTGAACAAATCGTCTGCCATAACCCGCTAGGCCCATAAAATTGATGAATCTCAAGGGCTGAAATAGGTCTTGTCCAACCCTGATCTACCCCAATATTCGCTAGATCAACCCGAATACCCTCTCCAGATACAACATGACCAAGAAACACCACCAAACTCAGCCAAACTATAATGACCCTAAAGGTAATTTTTGACAATTTTGACCAAATTACCATTTTGACCATCCTGAAAGTTGCCTTGGATTATTTTTGGATGAGTTAAAAATTTGGATTTTTGAAATCTTTTACAAAATTAGAGTTTTGGAAAAGAAAAAGATTTAGAAAGCTTAAAGTTGGAGATTTTGAGGTTTGAGGTCATTTTGTATTTCGAGTGTCAAAATATGATTTTGTTAATTCCATCAGTTTTGGAATGCCAAATATGGTCTAGAAAAACTTGTAGAACTTAATTCAGAGTTAAAACAAAGATTTTAGGTCCTAAGTTTCATTTTCAGTTCATTTTGGATCATAGGTTTGACTTTGGTCAAACTTCAAACTTCAGGATCTTGTATTGAAATTCTATCAGTTTCAATAGTTTTGGATGGTTAAACTAAAGCTAAAAATGACTTCATTGTAACTTTTAGAGCTTCCGAGAATATTTTTGAGTTTTTGAGTCTGAAATTAGTATATTTGACTTGCATTGATAAATGTATCTTGAAATCCTCTAAATGAATATCTGACGATTTTATTGAGTCCGAATCGCTATTTCTGTTAAGGATATATATTTGTTTTGTGAAATTCTAATTCTAAATGAGTTTCGAGTGCCCATTCTGAGTTTTGGTTTTAGTTGTGCATTGTTGGTGCAAGTTTCTGGTGTAACCCCTCTCTTACTATCTGGCTTCACGGATGTGAACCTAATTCTCCTCAGTGTTCGAAGTCCAGACCTCTGTATTCACAGAGGTGAACCTGGTTCTCCCCTGCGCTCAAGGAGTGTATTTAGTTCTTGAACACTGACAATAGCAATAAATACATTTTAAACTCATTTCCTTCACTTTTATACTTTCAAGCTTCGTTTGAGAGAGAGTTTTCATGAGTTGTCAAGGCAAAATGCTTGAGTAACTATTTTCTAACCGATTATATTGATTTTTATTAAATAATTTATGATTTTATCTTCTAATTTTGGGATTTATATAGTGATATTTGGGGATTTTTGGGACTTTGATTCCTAAACTGTAATCATTGATTTCTCCCTCATCTAATGTCCATTTTCTAATCCATTTTCACCATTGGATTCCTTATTACGAGAAAAATATTTTCATCTATAAAATTGCAGTTTTCAGCAATATTTTCTGGCATGAGATTTTTGGACCATTTTACCCTTTTTCATTGAATTAAGTTATTTTTATGTCATTGAACTCGTTATGTGATTGTGATACCATGTGTGAATAGATTATGATGATTTGGAGTACTAGATAATGGGAAAAGCTCCAAATTCATCTTTATTCAAGACTTTATTTGAGGCAAGTGGACTTCTAACCTTTTGTTTAGTATGAGTGAACCTTGTATGCTCTTATGTATATGGATTTGAGTATTTGGGGGTAGAATCATATCATCGTAGGATTGATCATGATATTTTGGATTGAAAATTATTGATATGGGGATTTATTGATTTATAAATTAATTGTGGATTCGTGACATATGTGATCTCTTGAATTGTTCGATATTGATAGCGAGATGATGCTTATATTATGACATGATTGATATATTGAGACGAAGGTGATGATGAGACACTAGAGAATTAATTGGTTTTTTATTATTGAGATACATGATGCATATGGACATCTTGCATGCTCCATTTTCATGAGCATAACTATTTGCCATTGATACGTGTTTGCTTGATGATCTATTGATGATTAAAAGCCAAAGGGGAATGGTTCATGCTAGTTGCTAATGAGATTGAGATTTTGGTGACATTGAAAATTGACACTCTTTAATTGTAAATTGATAATGAACATGTGGAGTACCTTTGGTGAGTTAGAGATTTGGTTGTAGGCTCGTAACAGATTGACTTATATCTAGTATATTGAGATACATGATTTGAATTGTTATATAAGTTATTGTAATTTCATAATCTATATGGTCTTGTGAGTCATTTGATATTAATGATATTAAAGCATAGATTTGTGTATCAGTTGATGTGTATGTTGAAATAGTGATAGGGTTGAGACTATGTTATGAATACTTGTGTACTTGTGAGGATTTGAAATTGATTTATATGGGCATCTTGCATCTTGTTATTGTCATGGGCATACCTATTGTGTTTTCTTGATGATCCATTGAAAAAACGAAGGAAAATAGTTCCGGCTAGTGAAAAAGAAAAGAAATGAAAAGCCGAAGGAAAATGGTTTCGACTAGTGAAAAAAAAAGAATAGCCGAAGGAAAATGGTTCCAGCTAGTGAAACAAAAAGAAATAAAAAGGCGAAGGGTAATGCTTACGGCTAGTGAAAAAAAAAAGTTGAAGGGAAATGGTTTCGAATAGGGAAAAAGAAAGAAATAGAAAGGCAAAGGAGAATGGTTCTGGCTAGTATTGAAATTTATTTGCCAAAGGGAAATAGTTCCGGCTTATACATGGTCCATGTGCGCCCCCCTTGTGTTCTGACTGAGGCAAACAACCATATTTGATTAGTGGATATGTCTCATAGGATAGATATACATCATTACTATTTGACATTGCATTGAATTATATTCACTACATGACATTTACTTCATTTAATATCATAATTGGTTGATACTGTTGTATATTGTACATTCTTCTTATCCCTAAATTGTGAATAATTGTGGGATCTACTATATTCTTGTGTATAGAGATATTTTGCCAGATGAGAAGTATATTAATATTACTGTGATCTGTATATTATATTATGCTGAGACTTAAGTAGGGTTATAGTTCGACGGTCTGTGGTTGGGATTTAAGGAGTTACTTGTATTCTTAATTGCTTTAATTTAGGTTAGTTCCATTTCGCTGAGTACCATGTTGTTTGGTGCTCACCCCTTGCTACATTTTTGTAGGTTGTGAGCCCGGTCCATCCTGCTAGATTTTTCTCTTTTGGATTACTTATGAGGTAGTGACTCATGTATTCATCAGGCCTTTGAGGATCCATTTCTATGTTTCCATTCTATTTGAGAACTAGACATCATACCTTATATTTAATTTAAGTATTCTAGTCATAGAGGCTTGTAAACTTGACACCAGTCCTTGGGATGGTTGCAGTTATTTGGGATGGTTGTAGTTATTTTTCCTTTCTCTTATCTATATTATTAGACTGTTATCTTCTACTCTTATTATATTTATTAAGTATCTTCAACGGAGCGCCTGTTGATAATCTCTGGTGTCTGTCTCTGCATCATGAAAAGATGCAGGCCTAAATGGACGTCATTACGTGGAATGTACAAGTATGTAAAATAGTTGAGTGAAACAAATATAGGTAGGATAACAATAACTCTAAAATGCTTAATCAAGATGTCAAAGGTCTATCGAAAGTAAAAACAAATAGTAGACAATGACCAATCAATACAATCCAAATCAATCTGATCCAATCAAGTCAGAGTACTATTAGTATGAAACCTATATAGGAGTTTCTCTTATTCGACAACAGTCACTTATGAGCCAATGATTGTAAAATAATCTCATTGATGTTTCCACAATCGCTCAGTACTTTCTAGGGTAGTGAGCGAATCGATCCATAATGAATAAGATCAAATTAAATGAGTCCTCTATTCTTTCAGGGACCTATCAAGAGGAAACATCCAACTTAATGGTTTCAATCCTCTCCTACATTTGGTGGCATAGTTATGAAGTTTAAGTTGGACTTACTCTCACTCAACTTCGTGCTCGATACCCCTCCCAAGACTCAGTACTCGTAAAACATCATTCTCAATCAACTAGTCTCATTGGACATTTGTCAACTCAATTCATCACATCAACTATTGACTCTTTGATTAGGAAGATCCTTTTAGGATTAGCTCCTAACTCATCAAGACTCTTTGTTAAGAATCATTCCAACTCATAGTATTTGGGAAAAAAAGTAGAGTTAAATCACTTAAGAATTTTATATACTCTTAAGTCTCAAATTATATTCATGCATACCAATTTAAGTAAATTATATAAAAGTGACAAAGATTCATGCTAGGGTTCATGTAGTAAGGAAAAATCATCCATTTTAAGAATTTAATTTATAAAAATAGTTATTCATGCAAGATCATATACGAATACACTAGGATTTTGAGAAACATTCAAGAAACATTTATTGGAGACTCAACTCACTCATAATTTCATCAATTCAGGGTATAGGGTACAGAAAATGTCACAACCCAGAAGGGGGCCTAGATGTGACATGGAAAAAGAGAACCCGAAAGTCCTCAATCAAGCCATCATAGCATCATCACACACATCATCGGTTAGAAAGTGCGGAAGTAAGCACATAACACATAAGCTTTAAGGGAAACGGGGATTTGGACTCAAGCTATGGAGATGTTGCCTGGAATGGGATGAACATGAGTCACATAGCACATAACAGTTATCTCTAAGGGGAGGGTAAGTAGGACTCAAGCTATGGGGGCATTCCGGGTTAGGGGGCTTTCCACATAAGCACATAATCATCACATGATCCTAACATCGAGTCATAAGAATATTCAAATACCATTTCCATAATCAAGGCTCATAAACCATAACATCTCAATAGTCATAATATCCAACAAATACATTCCAACATACAAGAGTTTAGTTTGTCCAACAAGCCTCTACAAAAGATAAGCGGGGCCTCGACATAGTTTGAAGCTCTTCCTAAATACATAAGTAAAGAAAATTAAAAGCAACACTAGCTAGATAGCAAGTGGCTATTGCCCTTGAACAAAAGAGCTCACCACAAGCAATAGGCTTCAAGATGATCACATGTCATCTGGTGGAATATAGAGGTCGTTTCCGGTCCCTGCATGGTTAGAACATGTAGACAAAGAGTATGAGCTAGCACATAATATGCACTAAGTATGCGGGCATGCAATGCACATGTCAATATAATGTGACCAAGAAAAATGATAAGGGGACTAGTGATACGAAAGGAATTCACGTAACCAAGAGATATATAACAATATTCTATGCCATGATACATGCGATGCAATCCTATAATCATAGTATATCGGGGATGTAACCTCAACCAACAACGGAGGAGACCCAAGCGAGCTATTACCCAGATCTGGACTACTTGCCAAGTAGATCCCTAGTCAGCCCTTCATCAAGGGAATACATAACAAGTCAATCCCTATCTAGGGAGATAAACCTATGGTGGCACATGGTTTGACAGAAAGGAGTATGGACCCTTGGAGATAGTCCACCCCGACTCCAATCCCTCGATATTAAGTCTCATCTCATGGGAATACATATATATACATGCAACTTCAAATTGGAGGACTTACATTCTTCTCAAAATCATGCATCGGACTTACATCCCTTTCAAAATCATGCATCATTAGTCAAAACCAAAACCATTGCTCAAACCATATTCATGCTTAGGCCAAAGGCCAACAAGAGTTTCAAAAATCATCTCATAATCATTTTCATATCAATGCAATAAGAGTAGCCCATCTACATAGATTATCATATCAAGCCTTCATAACATATCAAAGTGGTGCAAGTACTCAAAATGCTCAAAGAGCCATAACAGAGAGATTATGTGATCACAAGCCTTAACATATCATATCATAACAAGAGGGCCATGCCCTTACAAGAGTTTCATCATAACCAACCTTCAATGCATATGCTATAAATGAAGAACAAGTGCATGGGTAATGGAATTCAAACTTTAAATTCACAATTCAAGAGATAGTTCAACATAAATCATGAGAAATTCCATATTCAAAACATAATGCAATTTACTCATGCATAATTATACCATTAAGGGACATGCACATTGATACTTCAAGAATTTCCATGAATTTCATAAAATTCAAATTTAAATCATTCTTAATTTACCTAATTTCTACAACCCACAATCCAATACAATGAAATACATCAAAATTAGAAGAACCCATAACTTAAAGAAACTTAAAATCATAATTTAAAGAGTAGGGTTCTTTGGTCTTCATGGATGAAAGGAAATCCATGAATCAAACCCATATACCCAGAGATTAACCACAAGAATAGAAGAATTTAGCAAGCAAGATGATATTACCCAATTTTCTTCAAGCTTTCAACAGTGGAGGTCAAGAGAATTCAAGAATTTTTAGAGAGGATTGAAGAGTGTTTTGATGAGTTAAATAGGATTAGGATTTGAATTTAGGAGTTTAGGAGACTTTAGGTAAGTTAAAAGAGTCATAGGATTAAGCCAATTTATGAAATTACCATTAATAAAGTGGACTAATCACTGAATCACAATGTCACACAGAGGGCTACAGTGATCGTCCAGTGGTACTGGTCCGTGTACTGGACCGTGAGACCACACTTGGCCTCAGCTTGAACTCAAACTTTCGGGGGACTTTCTAGAACACTCCACGAAGGGGCTCATGGACAGTGTGGCTTCACATGGACCATAGACTGGTCCGTGGAGCCACACTTGTCCTGGAGTCCAACCCCAAACTTTAGCCAAGGTTCTGCCCTACTTCACGGGACCCCTCACGGGTCGTGAAGTGTCTCATGAAAGGTGGGGTGGTCCATGGGATGGAACCTACTGGAACATCCCACGAGCCATTACATGGACCGTGGACCACCAAACGGTCCATGGTCCGGTCCTTAACCCCATTCCAGAACTTTATTTCCAGCGTCCTTCTAATTACGGGCAGTCTTACTGTTTTGGCCATACCTTTCTGATACGAAATCCGAATTAAGTGAAACCAGTTGTGTTAGGAAAATAACTCAACGAGTTTCAATTTGATATATAGAAGATCACACAGTTCATCCCATACCAAAATTCATGATCTCTCAAAATACACTGCCGAACTTGCTTCACAATCTCACAAAAAGGTCCATTTTAAATCCGGCCACTTAAAATCAACCCATGACTATCAAAATTCAACCATGACCAGTCCAAAAATATCCAAGACCAACCATTAAGAAGTTCATAAATTTTTGGGTCGTTACACAGAAGAACATAATCCATGTTTTGGATAGCATTGCATACCTAGTAGTTTTGATTCTTGAACCAACTTAGAAAAACTCACAAGGTTATCTTCAAACCCCAGCCTTTTTCTCCCTTGGAACTTTTCTCTATGTTTGAGAGAGTATTTTAGTGTAAAAAGGTTGAACTGGCAAATTTAGGGCTTTATCTAGGTGTAAAAATAATAGGTTTAGACTTTGAAAGGGTGGAAAATGACCAAAATAACCTTTGTTAAAAAGCTGTCAAAAGTTGTCTATGGGCCCATCTATGGCTCGAAAAACTTTCAAGGCCCATAGGGACCCTTTCGAAAAATTTTAGGCAAATTTTGGGATCTCTGGATCAGTTCCACAATCCCAATCTATGACCCGTGGAAGTTTCTACGACCCGTAGATTGGTCCATAAAGTCTGGTACCAAAAATATGGATTTTCAGGACTTTTTCCATGAGTTAGTAGAAGAGCCGTACTTTAATCTATGACCCATAGTAGGTTTCGTATGTACAACTCTACTATAGCAGTCTTTAGTAAAATGACCATAACCTTTGACTCCAAACTCCAAATGAGGTGAAATCAGTTGCGTTGGAAAGCTAATTCAAATACCTTTTATTTTGTAGGTCATGAGACAAATAATTCTTTATGTTATAAGATTTATGTTCATTTAAAGTTGACCCTTGTATAATCGAACACTAGAAACTCAATTTATAGGAGAGTTTTGAACTCGGCTAAGTACTAGAGGTCCCCTATGACCCTAATCGACTTTCCATATGTAAGAATGAGGCTTCAAACATAGGTATATGTAAGAATAGAGTTAAGAGGTTACACAATATGTCCCCCTTGGGATAATTCGTCCTTGAATGATGAGCAACTTGGAGACATATCACGAAGGAACTTAAATACTCGGATACTCGAATACTCATACTTTAGAAATAAACCTCAACTTGAGATTCAAAATTAAAAGACTACTTCTAACATTAGCATTAGGCACGAATACAGTTAAAGACATGTATACTCAAATACTCATAGACTTAAGAGAAGTATTATCTCAGAGATAAAATCTCAACTCAACAATGGGAAAGTAAATTATAGAATAGAAAAGAAGCATTACAATCAATTTAATCATTATGAGTCATGAGTAGGTAAGGGTATCTAGCCTTCATATCCTCTTCAACTTCCCATGTAGCCTCTTCAACGGATTGACTTCTCGATAATACTTTTTACCGAAGCAACCTCTTTAGTTATCAACTTGCGAACTTGATGATCAAGGATTTGGATTGGGATCTCTTGATAACTCAAGCTATCCTTCACTCTAATGATTTCAATAGGCACAACCAAGGATAAATCTTCTAAACACTTCTTAAGCATAGATATATGAAAGACTGGATGGGGTTGCCAGCTCTGGTGGTAGCTCTAACTCATAAGCTATGTTCCCTACTCTCTTCATAATTTGTTAGGGACCAATGTATCAAGAACTCAACTTTTCCTTCTTCCTGAATCTAATAACACCCTTCATGGGTGACACTTATAGGTATACCCAATCATTCACTTTAAACTCTAGGTCCCTTCTCTAACATTAGTGTAGGACTTTTGGTGTCTCTGTGCGGTCCTCAATCTATCTTAAATTATATTTACCTTCTCCATAGCCTGATGTACCAAATTTGGCCCAATCAACCCTGCTTCACTACCTCGAACCACCCAATTGATGATCTACATCTTCTACCATAGAGGGCCTCATAAGGAGCCATTTGGATGCTTGAATGAAAATTGTTGTTATAGGCAAACTCAATTAGAGGCAAGTGGTCATCCCAATTACCTTTGAAGTCAATGACACAAGCCCTCAATATATCTTCCAAAGTCTTTATCGTACCTTCCTGACCATCAGTTTGAGGGTGAAAAAATAGTGCTAAGGTTTACCATTGAGCCTAGCCCTTTCTAAAAGGAATTCTAGAATTAGGAGTGAATTGGGATCCTCTGTCTAAGATAATAGACAATAGGACTCCAAGCAGTCTAATAATCTCCTTTATGTACAATCAGGCATAATCCTCTGTAGTGTCAATCATCTTTATTGCCAAGAAGTGAACAAATTTGGTCATTATTTCAACTATCATCTAAATTGAATCATACGTGCGAGACCTCGGTAGACCCATCATGAAATCAATATTGATCATATCCTACTTTCACTCATGAATCTCAAAGTTTTGAGCTACTCCACATGGCCTTTGATGCTCAACTTTTACTTGTTGGCAAATTGGGTACTTGGAGAGAAACTCATCAGTATCTCTTTTCATTCCACTCCACCAATAAACCTCCCTCAAATCCTAGTACATCTTAGTTGACCCTGGGTAAATAGAATATCAACAATTATGGGCCTCTGCCATGATCCTCTTTGAAACACCATCAACATCTGTAAAACATTATCTAGATTAGTACCTCAATACTCCATCTTTCCCTTTGGCGAAAGCTATCACTTTCTACTTACGTACATCTTCCTTCAATTGGAGTAAGATGGGATCTTGGTCTTGCTTCTACTTTACCTCTACTACAAGGGATGATGTAGACCCATTATGCACAAGTATTCCACCTTCACTAGATTCATCGAGTTGAATTCCCAATTACGCTAGTTTGTGCACCTCTTTAGCCAACTCCTTATTCTCTTCTTCCACATGAGCAGTGCTCCCCATGGACAACCTACTAAGAGCATCAACAACCATATTAGTTTTACCTGGATGATAGAGGATCCTTATGTCATAGTCCTTGAGTTACTCAAGCCATCTCTTTTACCTTAGATTAAGCTCATTTTGGGTGAAAACATATTGCAGGCTCTTATGGTCTGTGAATACATCGACATGAGCTCCATATAGATAGTGGCACCATAGTTTGAGAGAAAACACCACCACTGCCATTTCTAAGTCGTGTGTGGGATAATGTTTCTCATGCAATTGAGTTGCCTGGAAGCATAAGCTATAACTTTACCCTTATGCATCAATACACATCCTAATCCCACTCTGGAGGCATCATAATAAATAACAAACCCATTAGCTCCTTCAGGCAAGGTCAAAACTAGGCAAATAGTCAACCTTATTTTCAACTCTTGGAAACTCTTCTCACACTCATCAGACCATTGAAACTTGACCTTCTTCTTAGTTAGTCTAGTCAACGCTGCAGATATGGAAGAAAATCCTTCAACAAATTTATGGTAGTTGCGAGCCAAACACAAAAAGCTTCTTATATCTATGGGAGAGGTTGGTCTAGGTCAATTCTTGATTGGCTCAATCTTTTGAGTAGCCACTCGTATACTATGGCCCAAAACTACATGGCCTAGGAGCGCCACAAATTTGACCCAAAACTCACACTTCAAAAATTTAGCATATAACTCATTATCCTTGAGTGTTTGAAAAGAGATTCTAAGGTAATTAGCATTCTCCTCCTCATCTCGAGAATATACCAATATATCATCGATAAATATGATCACAAGCATATCAAGGTACTGTCTGAATACTCTGTTCATCAGGACCATGAAGGCTGCATGTACATTTGTCAACCCAAATGAAATTACAAAAATTTGAAGTGACCATATCGGGTTTGAAAAGTCATCTTTGGAATGTTAGATTCTCTCACTTTCAAATGGTGATAGCCTGATCCGAGGTCTATCTTGGAGAAAATAGTGGCACCTTGAAGTTGGTCAAACAAATCATCTATCCTTGGGAGGGAATTCTTATTCTTGACCACTACCTTATTCAACTAGTGATAGTCAATACACATTCAGAGGGAACTATCTTTCTTTCGCACGAACAAGACCGGAGCACCCCATGGTGAACACTCGACCTTATAAAGCCCTTCTCATGAAAATCTCTCAGCTGCTCTTTCAACTCTTTCAACTCAGTAGGGGCCATTTTATAGGGCAGAATGAAGATAGGTTGGGTGTCAGATAGAACATCAATTCTGAAGTCAATCTCCCTATCGGAAGGGATGTAAAGAAAATCCTCAGGAAATACATTAGGAAACTCATTCATAACCGGAACATATTCAAGAGTAGGAGGCTCAACATCATCAGACTTGACTCGCACAAGATGGTAGATACATCCCTTAGGGATAAGCTTTCTGGCCTTAAGGTAGGAAATAAACTTACCCTTAGGTGCAACAAAATCACCCTCCCACTCTAAGATAGGATCATTGGAAAACTAGAATTTGACAATCTAGGTTCTACAATCAATAGAGGCATAACAGGTGTGAAGCCAGTCCATGCTAAGAATCACATTGAAATCAACCATATCTAACTCAATCAAATACGTAAGAGTATCTTTATTATAGATTGACACTACACAATCTCTATAAACCTTTTTAGATATGATGGACTCACCAACATAAGTGGAGACAACAAAAGGTTAAAACAAACATTCAGGAAGAATCTCAAATCTACTAGCCACATAAGGAGTTACAAAAGACAAAGTGGCACCTAAATCAAGTAATGTATAACAATCAAAGGTGAAGACTCGATGCATACCCATAACAACAACTGGTGCAACCTCCCCATCTTGGAAATTTCCTATGGAATATAGTTGGTTTGTAGCCCCGCTCACGCCAAAAGTAGTACCCCTCCAATTTCCTCTAGTAAGTGGTGTCGGTGTAGAAGATTGGGCCTTATCAGCCCACTTCATACAATCTCTCTGAAAATGGCCTATTTGGCCACACTTGTAGCATACATATCCTCCCTCATGGTATTTCCCTAAGTGTAGTTTTCCACACTTGCCACATGGTGGCTTACCTTGTGAACCTAGAGTCACACTAGTCTGTGACTAAGATCCTTACGATTTAAAGTTTTGAGATTTTTGTTCATTTCAATTTCTGTGTGCTGGTGTAGTGACAAATGAAGGTGCTGGCCCGGACTAAAACTTGCTACCATTCCTATTTCCTCTCTTCCCAACCATATGGCTGGAGGTTTTAGCCCTCTTATTTCTGATCTCCTCCTATCTTGTTACCTTTCCTCATCAGACTGCTGCACATAGACCATCAATCTGCCTATATCCATGTCTCTCGTAAGCACAACTCCTCTCCCATCTTTTTTTGACCAATTGTTCAACCCATCAACGTACAAACCCATCCTGCTTCTTATGTCTGCAACACTCAAGAGCATAGCGAGATAGTTACATGAACTTAAGACCATATTCCTTCATTGTCATAGAGCCCTATTTCAAATTCAAGAATTCTCTTACCTTGTCCTTCCTCAACTCTCTCAGAAAGAAACACCCTAAGAAAGCTTTCTAAAAAATTATCCAACTCAGAACTGGGACACCTTCTCCTCAGTTTTTCTTCCAATAATCATACCACAGCCTGTCAACACCCTTGAGCTAGTATGAATCCAACTCAACCCGATTGACTTCGGTCACATGCATCACCTAAAAAACTTTCTATAGCTCATTACTATAGTTCTCAAGATCCTTAATGGGTGTAGATCCTGTGAACTCAGGTAGGTTCATCCTTAAGAACTCTCAAACTCTAGATGTTTCATACGCATCCTATCTACCCACTCTTTATCTAGCAGTAGATGTTTTCATAGCCTGGGCCAAGGTCAGGATGGCCTGGTCGAGCTTAACATTCAAGATATAAGCGTTTGGTGGTTGTTAAGGGATAACCGGGCCTATGGGTTCATCCTAATTTTGGGGCTCAGGTTGGTTAAGATTCTATCTATCCATACGTAATCTTCCTCTAAAAGCTCTTCTTGGAGGCATATTCGTAGTTGTGCAAATGCGTAGCGCACGGATTAGAAGAGAGCATTCATAGAGTTAACTCTATAGCACTCGTTAAAATATTGTAGCAACACAACAATTTTGGAAACTTTATCAATTCGTAGTTCACTTATTTCAATCTTGGTTGGTATGGTTTATGGTTGTCATGAGTCTCATTTATCAAGCCATGATTAAAGGAATTCCATTGGTTGAGTTTTTTATGTGAACCATTGGGAGGATCGACCTTAATGGTTCATATCTATTAGCACAAGAAGACCTGAGTGGTCCATGACCTATCAAATTTAGGTTCTTTGAGTTATCTTTCCAACTCCGTTGGATTCACTTGATTTGGAGTTCTGATGAGGAAGTTATGACCTTTTTCATAAGACCAACTGTGCAGGGATTTTTCTAGAAATTGGCTAAGGCATGGCGCCACGGGACCATATACGGGTCGTGACGCCTTTTAAGGTCCGTGTGGGGGCCTCATGGTCCTTAATAAGAGGCATAACAAAGTGTTTCATGAAGGTATTTACCCAAGTATTTTTTCTAAGTATAAGGTCAGCGTTCCAGAACTAGCGTGAACGAGACGGAGGCCCTTACAAGCTATGTGACCTTAAATGGGTCATGTGGCTTCATTATGCAAAGGCTTGACTGGAATTTGGCCAAGTGAGGTATCACGAATAATTTTACAATCCGTGTGAAGCCTCACAGTCTGTGTAGACCCGTGTATGGTCATTGGGGTGAAAATTTTCCAAGTATGGAATTACCATTCCAAAAATTCGTCAGGGTGAAAGTTTTCTAAGTGTTGCATCACAGACAAGTATACAATCCATGTGACCTTGTACGGACCATATGGTCACATCACGGGACTCTAGACAAAAAAATTTATTTTATTTCATTAATGGTTTATTTGTACTATTGGCTATTACTAAGGGTTGTTTTTACCTTCCAACCTATCCTAAACCTCTCTTAAGACCTACACTCTCTTCTCCTGTATAAAATTCATTTAAACACTCTATGATATGGCTCTTTGAGGAAATGATGAGTGTTTACACTATATGTATATGTTTAAAGAAGCATAGAATAGAGGTTGGAGGCGGGGTGGACTATCTCCAAGGGTCCATACCCCTTTCTCATACCTATGTAAAGAATGGAGCTATTCATATGCATGAAAGTATGTCATAAAGAATGATTTGACTTTTTAGTCATGTATGCATGAATGTAAAATAAGTGATTTGGCCTTTAATCCCAATTATGGATGGTTATGATCTCAAAATTACTTATCCTCTTTTCAAAAACATGTACATGTAGCATTCTTGTGAGATGATAGCTTAGCACCGAGGGATTAGAGGCGAGGTGGACTCCAAGGGTCCATACTCCTTTTCGTCAAACTATATGCTAAACATAAGTTCATGTTTATGCCTCTTATGAGATGATTATGGTAAGAATAGATCTACCTATGGCAAGTAGGTCACCTTTTTATCCGTTATGGGGGTAGACGACGAAGTTCAAAGTTATAGCTCACTTGGTCTTATGTTGGTTGAGGTCCCATCCCGATTATGTTTATATTACTAAGCATTCATGTATAATGGATTTCATTTAATATTGATATTATACCCTTTCTTATATTCTTCTTTCTGTGTATGTGCCCTTGACATCTAACATTGGTCTACAGGTTGTTCATGTCATATGCTTGGTATGCCCGCATACTTATTACATTCAAACGTACTAACGCATACTCTTTTGCCTGCATGATCTAAAAATATAGGGACCGGAGACTATATCTATCCACGTCTTGACGGGTAGCTTAGATCTTTGAGTATCACTTGTGGTGAGTCCTATGTTCCAAGGATAATAACCACCGTCTATCTAGCTCTTATGTTATGTTAATTATGTTTTTACTTTGAGGGTGAGCTCAGGATGTGTCTTGGCCCCCCACTCTAATCTAGACTAGAGACATTGTTTAACACTATGGAGATCTTCGTACAAGTATGTTATGTGCATACATGAGATTCTATTGTTAAGTATTATGATTAGATGTGATGATTATGCTTATGATATTATGATATGGTTAATGAGAATGTGCTTATGTGGAAAGTCCCAAGCCCCTTCTTATCCCATAGCTTGAGTCCCAAGTCCTGTAATCCCTTAGAATTATGTGCTTATTATTTAATTACGCGCTTCAAACCAATGATGTGTAAAGTAATGCTAAGAGGATTGATTGAGGACTTTTGGGTTCTCATTCGACATGTCAAGCCTAGGCCCTACTCCCGGGTCATGACAAAGATGGTATCAAAGCACTAGGTTTATAAATGGTCCTCAGAGTCCAATATGCCGCGTCAAGTAGAATCTTATTCATGGGTGTGTTGTGCACCATACGTATGATTGAGAGGCTATGGAGATGTTTTAGGAATTGTTTCATTTCATTGTGCCTTATATCATGCTATGAACAATTTTATAAGATTTGCTAATTTTGATAGTGTTCTTGTCACTCTTTCAAAAATGCCTCCACGAGGAGCTCCTCTCCCAAGACAGGCCCCTGTTAATGAAGAGCAAGTCCCTCAAAAGCTTATAGGGGAGCAAGTGACTCATGCTAAATTTTGAAATATTGTTGCTATGTTGGCTCAAGTGGTAACCAACCAAACCAGACCAACTAATCCTCCTCTTGGTCATATTCCAGCCTCTAGGGTGAGAGATTTTACTCGGATGAATCCTCTGGAGTTCTTTGGTTCAAAAGCTGATGAGGATGCCCAATACTTTATTGACGAGGTCACTAAGGTGTTGACTATCATAGGTCTGAGTTCTGAGGAAAAAGTTGAACTAGTTGCTTATTAGTTGAAAGATATGGCTTAGGTGTGATATAATCAGTGGTTGGTTGAGAGGATTGCTAATGTTAAGGTTGATTAGGAAGAGTTCAAGTTTACTTTTCTGGATGGTTTCTTCCCTCTTAAACTTAGGGAGGCCAAGATGACTAAATTTATCAATGTCAAGTAAGGTAGCATGACAGTGAGGGACTATTCCCTCAAGTTCACAAAGCTCTCAAAGTATGCTCCTATGCTAGTGGCAGACCCTTATGCAAAGATGCACAAGTTTATTTTTGGGGTCTCTAATTTGGTTGTGAAGGAGTGTCGTAAAACTATGCTTATTTGGGATATGGACATTTTCAGGCTTATGACATATGCAGAATAAATTTAGGGAGATAAGCTCAAGGAGAGGAGGGTGAATGATTCTAAGAAGGCTCGATATGATGATGGGTTCTCTAACTCTAGGAGAGGTGGTAGAAATGGCCGCTTCCAACAGGGCCAAGGTTTGAATACAATGTTTGCCAATGCTAGAGTTCCTCCTCCTAAGGAGCAACTTGTAGGTGGACCATTGCCTCTGTGATGTGACAAGTATGGGAAAGTTCACTATGAGAAGTGCTTGTTGGGATAGGGTGCTTGCTACAGGTGTGATGATTTGGGCCACAGAGTTGCTAACTGTCCTAAGGTTGCTATGAAGGGTCAAGGCCAAGAAGCTCAGGGTGATCCGGTCCAACCAAGGGGTTTTCCATGAGATGCTCCCAGAAATGATAGGTTATATTCCTTACATGCTCGTCAGAAAGTTGAGGAGACTCCAAATATGGTGACTGATATGTTAAAAGTCTTTGATTTTGATGCTTATGTTTTTCTTGATCTAGGGGAAAAATTATCTTTTGTAACTCCTCTATTGGCTGTTAAGTTTGGTTTGAGTCCTAAAATTTTGAGGGAGCCTTACTTAATTTATACTCCCGTTGGTGAGTCTATTATTGCCCAAAGAGTTTATTGGGGTTGTCTTGTTTCAATCTTGCAAAAAGTCCTTCTTGGTAATCTTGTAGAGCTTGAGTTGTTTGATTTTGATATTATTCTTTGGATGGATTGGGTTCATGCTTCATATGCCTCTGTTGATTGTATAACTCAGAAAGTTAAATTTTAGATTCCTAACAAACCTATTTTGGAATGGAAGGGTAATGATTCTTTTGTTAAGGTCGATTTATTTCCTATCTTAAAGCCTGAAAGATTATTTCTAAGTGGTGCATCTATCGTATTGTGAGGGTTAGAGATGTGGAGTCTGAATTACCTACTCTAGAGTCAGTTTCGATGGTTAATGAGTTTCAGAATGTGCTTTCCAAAGATTTACCCGATATTCCTTTTGATAGGGAAGTTGATTTTGACATAGATCTCCTTCCGGATACTCAACTTATTTCCATTCCTCCTTATCATATGGCCCCAGCTGAGTTAAGGGAGTTAAAGGATCTATTGAAAGACTTGTTGGATAAAGGCTTTATTAGGCCAAATATTTCACCTTAGGGGGCTCCTATTTTGTTTGTAAGGAAGAAGAATGGGTCACTTCGAATATGTATAAACTATTGATAATTGAACAAGGTAACCATTAAGAATAAGTACTCATTGCCTAGAATCAATAACGTATTTGATTAACTTCAAGGAACCACTCATTTCCCAAACATAGATCTTTGTTCGGGCTATCATCAATTGTAGGTGAGGGATTGTGATATTCCTAAGACAACCTTCCAGACTAGGTATGGGCATTTTGAATTTGTGGTAATGTCATTTGGTTTGACCAATGTTCCAACTGTGTTTATGGATTTTATGAATTAGGTGTTTAAGACATTCCTTGATAGTTTTGTGGTTGTCTTCATTAATGATATCCTGATTTACTCCCGAAGTGAGCAAGAGCATATGGATCACTTGAGGTTGGTTTTTCAGACTTTGAGGGAGAAACAATTATTTTCCAAGTTGAATAAATATAAGTTTTGGTTTGGAGAAGTTTCTTTTCTTGGTCATATGGTGTTCGATGATGGCATTAAGGTTGATCCCAAGAAGATCGAAGCGGTAAAAAATAGGTATAGACCATTGACCCCTTCTGTTATTCAAAGTTTTCTTGGGTTGGCTAGTTATTATTAAAGGTTTGTTGAGGGTTTCTCATCCATTGCATCCCCATTGACTAAGTCAACTCAAAAGAAAGCTATGTTTGTGTGGTTGGATGAGTATGAGAAGAGTTTTCAAACTCTGAAGGATCGACTCACATTGGTGTCACGACCCGGATAGGGGGCCTAGATGTGACATGGCGAAAGAGGACCTGAAGACCCTCGATCAAGCCATCATAGC
>JBCEWC010005308.1:0-25270 GCA_038996855.1 Solanum aculeatissimum
CTGATTGATCTTTGTAGTTCTGGGTCGTAGGCCAATAACGGTTCACTTTTACTGCGGGTAGCGGGCATGCAAAACCTGTCTCCTACTGCACTATTAAACAAAAACAAAACAAAGTAAAATCATTAAATAAAACTACACTAAAACTAGCACTAATAGACTATATTTTCACCGTATTCCCTGACAACGGCGCCAAAATTTGATACGCCCAAATTCACACCTCAATTGAAATGCAAAGCGGTCGTTGACCAAATATAAAACCCAACTAGAGTTGGGGTCGATCCCACAGGGAATGTGTGAAAATACAGCTAGAAGCACTTCGTTTCACGTGCAATCCTTATTTCTGGAGTAATAATGCAAAATGAAAATGGGAATTGTTTGTAACCAGATTTAAACTAAGTACCAACTATATTCTACGAATCGCCATCTACTGTGACTACTGGGATTCAACAATGGTTTGCTAGACTACGTTTATGGTTTTCATGATACTGACTCCAATATGCTAACTTAAGGCTTTTGTGGTGGTGATCTCGTATACAGAGTAAGTAATCATTAATTAACACCTAATTTACCTTCCAGTCTTTCTTAGGTGCATATCATCCCTTACCTTCCAGTCTTGGGACGTTTGACGTGTAGCCACTTACTTTTCATTTCAGGATACTCTCACCTTCCGGTCTCAAGTACTTAGACTATGTTAAAAACTCTGAATTCTGCCCCAAGAATCTTTTCCTAATCACTACTCCCCTTTCGGGCGAGTAATGAATACAGGGTTACCTGAATGCGTCGACTCATTTAGGTTTAAATTCAATTGAAGATATCTTGTGGTGTATACTGTGATCACTACCAACATTACCCCTAAATTTGCCTCTTTTCTTTGGTGATCATAGTCCCTATAACCCTAGTTATGGGTTTAGCCTAGCATGTTTGTCAAATCTGAATTAAAACAAGATGAAGAAAATATGATTTACACTTACGGTTGGGAAATCAACGAAATCATAAATTGTAATTGCAATTCAATGAAACAATCGTAGCAAAAAGTTGCAAAAGTAATATTTCAAGTCTCAAATCTTCTTGTTCGTGACTAGCAGTCATAAAAACCTCAAAATGACCTAATAAAATTGAATTTATATGATTTAAAACAAATCCTAGACAAAATAGAAAAACCAAGCGTCGACATGCAAAATCGGCAACTACACGGACCGTCTACCGTTAACCGGTCCATGCCACCTTCCGTCTGGGAACACTTAAACTCCTGGGCTTTAGCCGACCAACCATCAGCTCACTGTTATACTTAACGATCACCAGCAACGGACCGTGTAACGTTACACGGCCCGCCAAACTGTCCGTCTGGTTTGTCTTCGATTGTTTTTCACTTGCACATTTTGGCTAAGGTTCTGTGATGTTTAACGAACAGGTAGACGGTCCGTCAGTCTTCCAACGGTCTGTCACACGTTTTGTGTACTTCCACTTAGCCTCGAATTATCTCCTTTCCCACGACTGACATTCTGTTATGTTTCAGGAGTAACTGCACGACCCGTTAACAGGTACACGGGTCTTCACTCTTCCTGTGAGTTCTGACTTTGCCCATTTTCTCCTCATTTCAGCACTGCCACTCTCTGTTACCTTTCACGGTCAATTTCACTGCCCGTTAAAAGGTACACGGTCCGTGAAACTGATCGTTTGGGATACAGTTTACTCCATTTTGTTCTTTTTCGTGCCTTCCCTGTTTTTCCTGAAAAATGAACTATACAAAACATTAAACGCAATAATTTACTTGAGAATTCGCAAAGATTTCATGAAGAAAAGTGTCAAATAATGAGTGTTTTCATGACTCATTATGAACCTCAGCCTAGGCCAAAGGCCTAAGTTGAGGGTGACTTATACTGGCCCTGGTCCATTAAAAGAATGTTGTGTACCTCAACCTAGGCCAAAAGCCTAAGTTGAGGGTGACTATTGTGGGAAAAGCAGAAGAGTTACAGTTGAAAAGAGTCAAGTGATAAGAGAAAAAGAAAATCTTGGGGGTGTGACCATGAGTAAAACAAAAGAGAAAAAAAGAAAAGAAAGAAAAAGAATGAATAAAAGCGGAAATCACTCCTAACAACAAAGAAAGTTGAAAAAAATGGGAACAATAAGAGTTTAGGTACCGAAAGTAGAGGGCTAAGCCAGAGTAGTGTCTTAGAGGGGAAATTTAGTCACTGTAATCCTAAATGTACCACACCCTAGCCCGATCCTACATTACAAGTTGTAAAAGTCCTAAAAAGGTCATTCGAGAGTCAAAATGGTGAAAATAAGGGCAAACATATGGTCTGTACTCGTGGGTCAGTTGAAAATCTATTGTGAGCGTAAGTGTCTATATTCCAGTCTTTGTTTTGTATATATATGCTGTGAGTGAGACTTCTTTGTAGTGAGGGCACTATCCTTGCACTGTTTGGTTGCTAATACAACTAGTCTTCTTTATTCTTGAGCTTATATGGACCAACTGAATATGGTGTAATTCTTAACTTGATCTATGTGAGTCTGTTTGGGTGCAAGTACATTGTGAGCTTACTTCTCGGGCATACGTGAGTTGATTGAGGGGTTATTGTAAGATTCTAGTTAGATACTTGTATTGCTGCGTCGTTATGTTTTGTTTTTGTTCATTGCTTGAGGACTAGCAATAATTCTAAGTTGAAGGTGTTGATGAGTGTGAAAATAAAACTCTTATAACGCTATTAACATGAAAATTTTGTGAGTTCTCAAGCAAGTTTATGGGTTTGATGTGTTATTTTATGTTATTTTTTAGGAATAAGGCTGACGTATGGATTCAGACAAAAAGGAGACTGAAAGAGAGGAAAATGAAATGAACAAGGACCACATGGGCACCCTCACAGGCCGTGTGACCTTACACGGGTCGTGTGTTACACCGTCCAAGAGAAATATGGACAGGAGAGAAGCAAAATATCAACTAAGTGAGGCATCACAATAGCCCTCACGACTCGTGATCCCTTTCATAGACCATGGGGCCGTCCGTGGCCTCACACTTTGGCATCTCCGGTGCACTCAGCCGTGAATAGAGCAAGGCATCGCAAAGGCACAACACATGGAGCACCTTACGGACCGTAAAACTTGAGACAGGTCATGTAATAAATTGTGAAATTGATGCAAGATAGGACAATGGTCGTTAAAGTAATGGGCAAAATACTCAAGTGTAGGACCACATGGGATAACACAGTCCATGAGACATGAAATGGACTGTGAACCCTAGAGTTAGCCCACACTTAGCATCTGGGAACCACAAGAAGCGGCGAAGGATCCAAGACAAGTCCCATGGTACCTCACACGGAACGTGGAAGTGCACACGGGTTGTGACACAAGCCGTCTACATGACGTGGAGTATCATGGAAAATAAGAAGAATCACGTGAAGTGGAAGCACACGTGGACCATCATGGGCCGTGTGACATGCCATGGGCCGTGAACTCGGTCGTGAAGAGGATAATGAGGCAATAATGAAAAATGCAAAGTGAAGGACCACAGACAGTGTGACGGTCCGTGAAGTGTCACACGGGTCGTGTAGCTGCCATCAACCATGTCGAAGTCTATTTTCCTATTTCAAGTCAAATTAGGTTTTCTTTTGTATATATATAGTTTTTTATCCCATTTTTCATTATTATTGACTGCTGGAGAGAGAACTTACGGAGAGAACATAACTTTTGAGAAAAATTCATTAAATCGTGGGTTATCCATCATCTTTTCGAGATTGTAATCCATGGATTCATTGTTTCTTCAATCGTAAGTTTTTTTCATGATTTCTTTATCTATTCATAACATGATTTCATCAATTATGCTAGGCTAAACCTACAACTAGGGTTGTGGAAATCATGACAACCTGTTAGGAAAGGCAAATTTAGTGTAAAATTCGGGATTGATTGTTGTATGCATCGTAGTGTTCTTTAGTTTAATTTCTTCCTTAATGAATCAATGTATTTCGGTATGCCTGTATTTATTACATGCCCGAAAGGGATGTAGTGATTAGGAAAAGAGTCCTACAACAAAATTCAAGGTTATTAACCTAGTCTAAGTGCTTGAGACCGGAAAGTGAAAGCATCCTGGGGTTCATAGCAAGGGGCAAAGAGTATACGTTCTGAGACCGGAAGATAATGAATTAAATGCTCCTAAGAAGGATCAGAAGGTGAATTAGTTGTTAACCAACTTGTTTAACTCTGTGTACAGAATCATGACCAGGTATATTCCCTAAGTTTGACTATCGAGTTGGGTGTCATGGGGACCATAATCCTAGCTTCGTAATCAAATGTTGAAATCCAATAGTTGTCGTTAGTTAGTTAGTTACTAGAATATCTTTACAAGTTAGTTTTTAATCACAAAACCCCATTTATATTTTGCATCTTTATTTCAGAAATAAGTATTATATCTGGAACTAAGTGCTAATAGATATATTCTCACGCATTACCTGTGGGATCAACCCTAACTCTTGTTGGGTTCTATATTTGATGAACGACCGATTTACTCTTCATTTTGACTGTAAATTTGAGCGTATCACCATATAATTAAAAATACATCATAATTTCATCGTCTAAAGTGAACTCATGAAATTCATAAAATTTCATAACTTAAAGAAAAGGTAAAATAGAAAATTGTTGGGCTTTGTGGATGAAAGAGATTCACAAATCAAACTCTCATACCTTATGGAGAAGCCTAAGAAAGGATTTGAAGCTTGAAGGAGGGGACTTGAAAACCCTAGCCTTCTTCTTGCCTTGGAGAGGGTTTTTTGCCTTAGAAAATTTGAGAGAATTGAAATTGGAGGGAATGAGAGTGTATGAGGTAAGTTAGGGCTGATATGGGTGAGGAATAGGCTCAAAATAACATAGTATTGAGTTTAGAATGTGAAATATTGACGAACATACCCTTCATTAAAACTTTCGGGACCGTAACTATGACCTTTATCTATAGGTCGTAGATTGTGCCACGAGTCCTAAACAAGGGGTCTCATCCTAGTTACTTGGACATTTAAAATAGCCTTTGAACCTCCTTCTATGACCCCACTTTACGACTCGTAGAATGTTCTATGGGTCGTAGAACCAACTCATATAATTCATCCATACTTAGAACATTTTCTCAACTTAGGACCCCAAACTACAAGCCCTTTTTATGACTCGTAAAATCAACTATGACTTGTCCTGTTTGTTCATAGATCATGATTCAGAAATCCAACTATAACCATCTCAGACCCTGTTCTATGAACACCCATTTACGGACCGTAAATACCACTCATAGATTGCCCCCCACTCTGCCTTGTCTATGATTCGTGGTTTGAACCATGAGCCATAAATGAGGCTCGCACATTAGCCTGAAACTTCTAGTTTCACCACTTTTCTTCATTCTTGCTCTTTCTAACATACAAGGCCTTACACTATCCTAGATTAATAGTATAAGCTTAAAAAATATAATTAAAAAATATTAAAATACGCATGTGATGCAGGTCGAAATGAGTTTATACTATGAATGTATTTTAATATGTTATAGAAATAGTATAAATTTTAAAAATTGTAATAAAAATATTAGAACATATTTGTGAATTAATGCTCGTTGAAATGAATTTCTTCTTCCAATATATTTTAGTATGCTCCCCCAAGTAAGTTGTTTTATATCTGTTGCCTAAAATCACATTTGAAAATTTTGCACAACACCAAATTACACCAAGATAGTCACATTTTTTAGTTAACACCCATATAGCCAACTTTATTTTTGCAACAATGTTTATACGATTATTAATTATATAAAATATTTTTATCTTATGTGAAAGTGTATAACAATATAGTTTATTGAATGTCGCTAATCACATGATCAACTTCTTCTAAAATATTTTCAACTATTATTTTTTTGAAATAAAAAGGTAAAAATTTGTGCCAAATGAATTCAAATTTTGTAGACAACCTTCTTAAGAGTAATTTCAAGAAATCTAAACAACATTCACTTTAAATTTCTCAAAAAAATCATATTCAAAATTCAAATCTATTTATTTAATGTGTTCAACAATGATGAATATTATCTTTCTAATCTAATCGTCACCATGCTTTCAAAAAGAAGTTCTCTAATTTTCTTTGGAGAACTTTATAATATTTTCGTACATTTAATTTTTGTACATTTATTTCTCTTTTGTTATTTTTCAAAAATAAATAAAGGTAGATGTGAAAGAGAGAATAAATAAAGCAAAATAAATACTTTCATTTCAGCCACCCTAGATATGCAAAAACTAATTGAAATATTATTCTTAAATAAACATTCAAAGTTCTTTGATAGTAAAAAGAAGAGATGACAAAAGTTAAAAAAAAAATACTATGTTTACACAAAACTCCTTGCTGCAAAAATTTATCAACTTGACTGTAGCTTTTTGTTACACCCGCTAAAATTATCAAAATATCCCTAGATGAGAGACGTCCGCATAACGCTTCTTTCTAAACTTTTTAAAAAAATATGAGGCCAGAAATGTGCAACACAAAAAATTATGTGGAAAAATGATCTCGGTTGATTTTTAGAGCAACCGGATCCAAATATAATTTTTTGAAGCAAAAACGTAATTTCAAAAAAGTGTGTGACATATCCGCATCGCAGACTTATCACAGATTTGGATTTAATAGTGATTCCAATATTTTCTACGAGATTAGAAACTCAATCAAAAGATTTTCGATGAACATTGCCCATGGAGTGCCCAAGTCCGCGATGCAGACTTGATTTTCCGTAGTGCAAATTTTTAATTTTATTGAGGGACATTCGAGACTTTTCTCTACCCCTCCTAAACTTAATCCACGACGAGCATAAATTATTTTAAGCATAAAAAGGGGTTTTAAACTCATTACTAAGACTTCTGAACGTTCTAACAAAAGACTAGGGCTAAGAAGAGGAAAAGAAAAGCAAGGAATTCGAACTATTGGAGCCAAAACCTATGCAAATAGATTGTCAAACTTCATCCCAGGTATGTAAGGCTAAACTAAAGCATTGGAATTGTTTTTCCAAGTGCCTCCACTAATAATGATAGAAAGCTTGTGAAAGTGTTGAGTCTCCATGCATGTTTCTTTGAATGTTTTCTTGCGAATTATACACATCCTTTGTATTTTCATATGTTTATGATCATCATAAACTTGATTTATTGAATAAACACTTTTACTTGAGTTATTTCACAAACCCTACATATTATTTGATAATAGATTGTATGAATACATAGAGATTGAGTGTAGAACCTTAATTTGAGAATGTTGACTGTGATTGTGATGTGAGCATAATGATATGTTAATAGAACTTGATAACCCTATGAATCTTAAAATTTGAACTCTAAAGATTTGTCTAAATTAAAGGATTTATTAAATAGAACTGACGAGTTGAAAAGAGTCCATTAAGAGACTCACTAATTGTTGATTGGGAATGAATCATTTTATGGGCATTAAGTCTTGGAAGGAGTATCAAATACCGAATTGAGTAAAAGTAAGTCCAAGTCGAACTCAATAACTACGTCGTCAAATGTAGGAGAGGATTGAAACCATTAAGTAGGATATTTCATCTTGATAGGTCCCTGAAAGAATAGAGGACTTGATTGATTGGATCTATTATGGGTCTATTCATTCTTTACCCTGGCAAGTAATGAACGGTTGTGGAAACATAGATTCCATATTGATAGTACTCTGATTAGATTGGAGTGAATTGGTTGGGATTTGTATTGATTGGTCATTGTGTGCTCTTTATTCTAGCTTTAGATTGACATTTAGCATCTTGATTTAGTTCTTTATCTCTTGATTTGAGTTATCTGAGTTGATAGTATTCTACCTTGATGCATATTTCATTCATCTATTTTACATACTCGTACATTTCACGTACTAATGTCTACTTGAACTGCATCATTTTATGTTGTAGAGAAAAGTACTAGAGATCATCGACAGACGCTTCATTGAGGATCTTCCCCACTTTTTAGTTGATTGGTGAATCCTCTCTGATCTCGGAGGATGCACAATATTTATTTCATCTAGCTTTTAGAGTTAGACCTTAGACTTTCTTTTCTTTTGATTTGAGGTAGTCATGGACCTGTCATTGGCACCATTGAACAGTGATAGAGACTTCATAGACTAGAGTTTATTTGTTTGATTGAATATTATTTTAAGCTAGTTCCTTTCATACTAGTCTTATGATTGAGATTATCCACCTGTTATCATGTTTAGTCTTCCGTTGATGTGTTAAACTATGATTGAATGGATGTGATGAGGTCAAGTGGTTTGCTTGGGGACTAGCAATAGTCGCTGAGTGCCGGCCACACCAAGGGTACCCTCGCGGGATGTGACACTTTTGATTGATATTTCTTCTTCTTGCTTCACCTCATCATATGAAATTCTAAACATTTAAAGAAATTCTTCTATTTCTTTTGTTATTTCTACATAACTGATGTTTGATCAGTCGAAAAGTGAAAAACGTGTTATTGATATAATTATATGGCATAGTGTTAATTTCAGAAAAGGGCAAAATAGTAGCATGTATAGTGTTAATAATTCTATGAAATAACAAATGACATTAGATTGATAAGGTCTTGATTCCACAATCTTATTCATCTTTGTATTTGAACGTTTTTTCAGCTAATAAATATTGCACAAGATTTGATTTTGTGTAAACAAAGTGAAATAATAAATGCATATTATATTTATGTTTATAAATAGTGATGTTCATAATTTAATTTAACTATGAAGAATCCTTTCAAATTTTACAAGTAAGCTATACATGCATGTATAAAGTTATAACTACAAATTCACTCCAAAAGGTCATTACACATTTATTATTTTATAGTCGAAACGTTATGTAAGTGATTTAAAGAATGAGGTAATTAAATAGAAGAAAAATAATTAAGGAGAAGAAAAAGATGAAAATTTGAGTAAAAATAAATGAGAAGACGATTAATTCACCCAATCTAAACTAAGAAAAAGGAAAGAGAAAATAATCTCAAAACTTGTAATAAGATTCTACATTAATGTGATAATGAATTAATAAAACAAAAAAGAGATAATGGAAAAACCATTAGTCTAACATTCAACTCTCATAAATAGAGTTAAACGTAGGATCATAGTTATAATATTAGTGAAATAGTGTATCAATTTTTGACTTTATATATCTTTCCACTTTTAGTATTTAGAATAATAATATGATACAAGTATTACTAATGTTTAGTATATTAAATATTTTAATTTTTGTATAGGGACAAAATGATAATCCAACTTTGCACTTTGAAGCTTCCCACTTTTAGTGTAGTATAGTATAGTATAATGAGATATGATGTATAAGGTTTTTAGTATAGAGTAATGCTTGCATATGACTTACAATTTAATGAAAACATTTCTACATGTAGCACTCCAATTATATAATATACTAATTCAGTTGCTAAATTCTATCTCCTGCTATTCAAGCCAATCAAAAATTCATCATCCAAATTCCTAACAAGAACCAGTGGCGAATGCATTTTCTTAATTTTTTAAAGTCAATTTGATTTTCAAGGTTTATGGTCTTCCCGTTTAATTTTACAGTATATACTCAGTTTCATCTTTAGATGAATAATAGATAATTCCAAGACAACAATGAAATTTACAATGTTTTGAAAAATTTATCTTTATAGTTTTATTTAAATAATTTAATGATCAACTGATTTGGTTATGCGGACAGATGCAACTCCTTTTCATTTATATGCAGTAATTTGTTTTTTTCCTCTGATTTTAATATTTCACTTTTACGTCTCAAAGCATGTTATTCCATCTTGAAGAAAGTTGGATTGGGTCACCCATGTGGGTCGATTCAGATTCATATTAATATTTAAATAATATATATTTATTATATTTATTTATTAATATTAATAAAAGAAAAGAGACACAACTATTTGAAAAGTTGTGTCCCTTTAGGTTTATAAAAGAGTTTCTCTATGGAGAGAAACAACGTAACCTTGACAAGAAAAAAATATAACTTTTTCTTTCTTTCTCTTTCTTCCTTCTCCAATTCTAGTAAAGTTCCATTGAAGATTCTTTGATAAATTTTTTCTTTTTAAGCATAGGAACAACTCTATAACAAAGTACAATTCATAGACTGTGATATTTCTGTGTAGTTCATGTTTATATACATGTGATTACATCAATTGACTAGTGAAACTATATTCAATGATCCTACAAACTATACTATATTCAATGATCCTACAAACTATGTGTTTGATTAGATTTTACATTGGTATCAGAGCCTATATTGTTTGTATTTTTTCAATCTTTTTTCCTTGTCAGAAAAATTCCAGTTGAATTTTTTGCATTCTGTGATGTTTATGAATTTATTTTGTCTTGCATTTTTTTCCTCTAACAAGATAACAAACTTGTTTGAAAGAGTTGATTTAGAGAGAAGGAAAAGAACATCAAATTTTTAAGGTTGTTTTTTTTAAATTTTTCTTCAGAAAAGAAGAAAATTTGGTGGTCATTGTTTTTTCAATTAATGGTGGCGTAAAGTTTTTTAGTTTCTTTACAAAATCACATTGATTATTTGGGGGTAACTTAAAATGTTTCTTCCCATTGTTTTTTGAAAAGTGACAATTTTTTAAAATGCTAACAAGACATCTATAACTATGGTAATAGTTATATATTAGAATAACTTTTTTAAGGGTCTGCTCATTATTTTAAATTATCTCAAAGTTTTTCTAGTATGATGTATTAGAAAAGAAATATTTTGGATCCTTTTTTTATTTTTAAATTTAAGAATGTGGTTGTTGAAATAGACTTTAAAATCTTGTTTGTCACTTACGTTCTTGCTTTATAAGGTGACATTGAAGTTTTTTAATTATTTTTTATTAAACCTAGTAAAAGTAGTATTTTCTGTTTTAAGAAAACATAATGAAAAATTTTATGTTTCTCACTGCATTAGGAAATTCTTTTTGCATTTGACAATGAAATTTTGTTTTCTGTTTGTGAGGAAAAAAAAGGAAAGGCTATTTTAAAAAAAAGGTTTAGTAGCTTTTTGAATATTAGTCGTTCGATTATCATAATTTTTTTAGCGTAGATCATAATTGGGTTTTCTTTGTTAAACTCCATAGTTTCTTTTATACAAATTGTTGTATAATCATTTCATTATGTTGTTAGTCTTAATCATTTTCTTTATGTGTTTCAGAAAATCATGGTATTGATAAGGACACCAAGATGACTTTTCACAAAACAACAGAAGGATAGCGTGAAAACTATGATTGACATTTTTATCGCCAGTATCCAACATATGAAAGTCTCAAAGAAGCCTAAGATTAGTCAATAAAGATAGAAAAATATTTTTTCTCTACAGAAAAATATTTTTATGACTAAGTTTAAGTGCTACAACTGTAAGAACAAGAGACACTTTGCTCGTAATTGTTCCGAGCCTAAAAAGGTATATGACCTTATTAATAATTTACATAGTGATGTAACTGAATATCTTCTTATGTGGATTGTAGATTCAGGAGCCACTGAACATATAGCGTCAGAAAGAATTTTTTTTATAGATTATAAACGAATCCCACAAGAATCTAAATGGGTGTATATAGGAAACAACTCCAAAGAGGAGGTCAAAGGGATTGGTACCTGCAAACTTGAAAATCATGGTGACCGAACTTTGCTCCTACATGATGTATTATTTTCTCCATCTATTCTTAGTAATCTAGTCTTTGTCTGAATGTTGATTAAAATGAATTTTAATTTTTTCTTTCATGAACATGGTTTGAATAAGTATTCGGGGAAGACAAAATATTGAACTGATTATTTTAATGATCGATTCTTTGTACTGAATATTTTTCAAAGTCCCAATAATGATAATATTAATTTTTCCTTATTTACATCTTCTAATTATGAGAACGGTGTAAATAAATGACATGCGAGGCTTGGACATATTGGTCAGCAAAGAATGAACCGCTTAACCAAAGAAGGTTTGCTTGGCACAATTAATAAAGTAGAATTGTCTACTAGTGAATTTTGCCTAGTCGAAAAAACTGCTAGAAAATCATCTGGAAAAGACACAAGAGCTGATACTCCATTGCAATTAATTAATTCTGACATTTGTGGTACAACGAATATAAGGACAAGAACTGATGCTATTTATTCCATCACTTTTATTGATGATTTTACTCAATTTGATTATGTATATTTGATTTCTCACAAATCTTAAGCTTTGAGTTGCTTGATTAAGTTTATGAACTTAGTTGAGAATCAATTAGATAAAAAAAAATAAAAGCTCTAAGAACCGATTGAGGAAGGGAGTATTTGTCTGGTGAGTTCAAATGATTATGTGATGAAAAAAGAATTCAAAGATAATTAACTACTCCTTATACTCCATAAAAAAATGATATTACAGAACGATGAAATAGAACCTTGTTAGAAATGGTTAGGTCGATGATAGCATAAGCAAAATTTCCAATCACCCATAGAGTGATACTTTGCTCACTGTTGCATTTGTACTTAATAGTGTCCCTTCAAAATCAGTTATGACTACGCCATATGAATAATGAACTAAACAAAATTTCGATTTAAGCATTTTAAAGCCATGGGATTGCGATACTTTTATTCATAATCCTTCTTCTCAATATTAAAACTTAGGACCAGGAAGAAGAAAATGTATCTTCATAGGATACTCTGAACAATCTAAAGGTTATGTGTTCATTGGTGAACAAAATAGTGGCGTTGTAACTGAAATTGAGTTGCGTGATAATAAATTCATAGAGAATGATTTTCCTAAGCAGAGAGAGATAGGTCAAAACTTATCTCTTTTTGAAACTACAGACCAATTTAATTGTTTCCACTACTGGAGATCAAATGAATTTGAGTGGGAGTCATTTTAATGATAATGTATCAGTTTCTATTTCCATAGATACACCATCTGCGTCAAATCCTATTGATATTGCTGGTCCAAGTGAGATTAACTTACCAATTAATAAATCAATTTGTCAAACTCAACCTTGACGAACAAGTCATCCATAAATTCCTTGTCGTCAATTTGAGATCAAAGGGGAAGCATTTATAGTTACTCTAGATGATGAATAGCCAAGAAATATAAATAGGACTCTTACATGCCTTGATAAAGAAAATGGCTAAAAGCAATGAAGGAGAAAATGGAGTCAATAAAATCTAACCAAGTGTGAAAATTGATTGATCTACCTATAGGCCGAAAAGCGATTGAAAATAAATGGGTTCTGAAAATCAAGCATAATACAGATTGTAGTATTGAAAGATTCAAAGCTCGTCTAATAGCTAAGTGGTACACACAATATGAAGGAATCGATTATAAAGAAACTTTTTCACCTATTGTACGCTTTACTTTAGTAAGATTAATTTTGTCTATAATGGCTACATTAGATCTTGAATTACATCAAATGGATGTAAAAATTTTGCATTTCTCAATGGAGAACTAGAATAAGAAATCTATATGGAATAACTTGTAGGTTTCATGAAAAAAGTGAAGAAGATAACGTATGTCAACTTCAAAGGTCGATTAATAGCCTTAAACAATCTTCTAGACGATGGTACTTACGTTTTCATGATGTGATCGTATCACATGTATTTATTATGATTCATGAAGGTCATTGTGTGTATATCAAAAGATTCAAAGATAAATTTGTGATCTTATCATTTTATGCAGAGGACATACTAATAACTACAAGTGACATTGATCTTGTAAAAGAAATAAAAGAGTGGCTATCGTCTACTTTTGAGATGAAAGACATGGGTGAAGCAATATATATTCTTGGAGTTGAGATTTCATGAGATCATATCTCTTTAACAAGTGTCTTACATTAAGAAAGTTATTGAATGCTATAATATGTAAGATTGTAAATCTATATACACTCCAGTTTCTAAACGTGAAAATAACTTTGAACTGAATAATGTGTTCTAAGACTTCATATGAAAAGGAACAAATGAGAAATGTTCCTTATGTTAATGCAGTTGAAAGCCTCATGTATGTTATGATGTGTACTAAATTGGATATTTATTATGCTATTGGGTTAGTTAGTAGATATCAATCTTATCCAGGACCACAACATTAGAAAGTAATTAAAAGGATATTGAGATATCTTAAAGGCACAATAGACTATTCCTTATGTTATTAAGGAAATGATCTGCAACTCAAAGACTACATAAATGTTGATTGGGGAAGAGATTAAGATGAGAGAAAATCCACCTCTGAATATGCATTCTTGCTTAATAATAATGTCATATCATGGAGTATCAAGATGCAGTCATGCATAGGTTTGTCTATTATGGAAGTCGAATTTGTAGCGCTTTCATCTGTTGTGCAAGAAGTTGTTGCTTAAATATCTTCTATTTCACTCGGTGTATATAACAATGTTGTTGAGCTTTTTACAATCAATTATGATAGTCAGGCTGCAATAGCCTACACAAAAGATCCAAAGTATCATGGAAAGACAAAATATATTGACATAAAGTATAATTTTGTAAGAGACATGTGATGTCGCCTAAGCTACACCTCCATTTTGAAAATTAAAGCAATCGTTGTCAAGAAATATAACCTAAAAAAGGTTAGGGTCAAACCCACAAGAAATATGGCAGACTTTAGAATAATTTCAAGCAATTTGAGATGATTAACCTACTTATCTCCCGAAGGGGGGGAGTTGATGGATTTTCAGAACAATAAACCTATATTAGTGCAAGTGTTATAAACTCAGTAGAAGAGGTAATTAGGGTATTGTGTTCCTCATAATTTCCTAACTCGGCATCATCAAATTATCACAATCTTTTCTAGTGTGTAGCATGTAGAATGGTAAGTTAAGTTTATCAAACTCTTTAATCCAGGTGAGAGGTAAATATCACTACGTGATTTTATCCATATTTGCAGTGTGATGTTACTAACCCTTATCTATTTTTCCAGTACAACTGCCCCTTGATCTAGTTTGGTGATTAGACGAGAAAACATCAATTGAATCTTGTTAATTATTCTCTTTTCCTATTCATTACTACCTTGATATAGTCAGTAACACTAGACGAGTTCTAATGTTGGTCACCCACTAAAAAATAATTAAAATGAAGAGAAATAATCAAGACATGCATGCACACTTTCCAAGAATTATAGATTATCTGATTTTACCTTGTTAGTTCTTCATGGTTCCCACAACCATAGTTGTGGATTTAACTAAGCATAATCAGGGTAGATGAATTATTCATGTTAAAGAATAGCATAATTAATCACTTACGATGATAAAGTTAAAGAGCAAGAAATTCCAATCTTCAAAAAATCACAATGTTATAGAATTAATGGAAAAATCACACAAAGAGAGTTTCTCAAGTGTTTCTTTGTCGTTCTGCCATTCTCTCTCTCTCTCTTTATAAAAAAAACCTAAAAACCTATTTATGCTAATTAAAAACCAAATCCAAAATGAACTAGAAAAATTGAGTCGGCAGGCTTCACGAAAGGGTTTACGGGTTGTATAGGAGTCCACAACCCATGTCGGGGCTTCGTAGACTTTATCTTCAGAAATTGACCATCGATTCCACAAGACCTTCCTATGAGTTGTATTCAGATTTATGATCCATATAGGAATTCGTCTGAGTCCATTTTTTGAAACTATTCATCTCTGATCCTCTAATAACGAAACCAATCCACGAGCCGTATTAACTTCTACGACTCATCTGTTTTATTGTGGACTAAACATTTGAAAATAGGTCATTCACTGAATCTTGAACATAAAACCACTCTATGTCTCGTGGACGTCTTTACGGGCCGTAGAGTGCCTCGTACTCTCATAAAATATTGCAAATTTGCAGACTTCATTTCAAAATCAAGCCAACTCTGTAATCCTGCAAAATAAACATAAAAACACATCAAACCCACAAATATCGCTTTAAGAATATATAAAATCCTAAGTTTTAAGCATTAAAAGTGTTGTATTTCGACAGCACATCAACACCCTCAACATAAAATTATTGCTTGTCTTCAAGCGACAGAATCAATCTATATAAGCAATATAGTAACACATAGACTTCAATCAACTGACATAGATTATCTAAAAATCAAGCTCAAATACCCAAATCAACACATTATTGCATATAAGATAGTCATCAAACAAGTCTATATAGATCAATACATATGATAGTCCAACTATGACAAGCGAGGTAACCACATATACGCAACAATCACTAAACTAGCCTATAATCAACAGTGTAATGCAAGTGCCCTCATACAAAGAAGTCCAATGTCCCACTCATGCTAGTATTTTCATATTCAATGCTTGGGACTATACAAACTCAATCACACTCACAATATATATTCAAATATTATGCTCAATACTATATGTTTGTCCCTATACTCACGACTATGACCTTTGACCACTTGGATTAGGATCACTATAGGACTTTCTTGGCTTGTAACATAGGCTTAAGGGACTTTGGTATGATGCTTTGAGAACATAGTGAGTAAAGACGCTCCTTGATATTATGTTTTCTACACTTTTGCCCTACCAACGCTGATATTTCTCATTCCTTCTCCCCTTCTCCTATTTTAAGCTTTTTTGGGTGATTTATTCTAGTTTTTAGCTCATTACTTTTTATTTTTTATATTTTTTTCTTTTTAGATCATTGTTAATGCATCTTTTCATCTTTTTTGGCACCCATAGCATATTTTTCTCTTTTTCATGTATCACTAACTTCCTCGCCATTTATTTTGACCTCCCTTACACTAGCTACCCTCAACTTAGACTTTTGGCCTGAGTTGAGGTGCACAATATCCAATCTACGAACCAGGGCCACTTTTGGTAGCCCCCCTCAACTTAAGCTTTTTGGCTCAATCAAGGTGCACAATATTCAAGGAAGGACAACGCCAATTTCAAGATTTCACAATCAACAAGACTTGATTACTTAGGTATCTACAAAGAAAAAGGTACATGCAAGACTCAAATATTTGGATCAAGGGATACATCAAGCATTTGGTTGGTTATTTAGGCTAAGCGAACTAATATGAACAATGACCTAAGATCCTTTCCTAACCAACTAACCTATAATCTAAGTCAGAGTAACATGACAAGTTCTGAATTAAAACATAGTATGCTAATCATGCAAATAAGCTCACACACTTGACACTGATTACACTATCAACTCAGACTCTCAGGTCATGCTTTTTATCAAAGTTAAACCTCACTTATCAGAACAACCATTGTCAATTAATCAAGATCACATGGATGTTATCAAGACTACCTAAAAATAAAAATAAATTTGATGGGTATCATTTTTCAATAAAAACGAATATATGCCATAGACTTAAGTACAAGATGCTACTAATACTACCTATACATCCTAAACATACCAGTTCAACAGAAAGTAAATGTCCTTGGGGAAAAACCACTGGCAAAAAAACCCCTTGGACTAAAAATTTGGGATAGTTATAGGCCATAGCTACTCAAACTTCACTGAGGCCTATAACTACCCACACTCTATCGAAAAAATATGTATTGTCCTTAATGTACATAATATAATAGAATCAAAGAATAGGAAAAAAAAATATACCTGAGTACCTAATTGCCAGTGTGCTTGGATTGCCTCCCAAGTAGCGCATGATTTGTTGTTGCGGCATGACATAGACCCCTTGGTTACTCAGGCCTTACCAAGTGTCCATGCTTTTACTATTCTCACTTCCTCATCATTGCCAAAATATTGTTTGACCCTTTGGCCATTGGATTTAAATCTTATACCATTATTCTTTTCCAACTCAATAGCTCCATGGTTGAAAACACGTGCTACCTTGAATAGACCCAGCCATATGGACTTAAGTTTTTCAAGAAACAACTTCAGCCTGGAGTTATAGCAAAACTAACTCTCCTGATGCAAATCGATGATGCTCAATGCGACGATCATGCTACAGTTTCATTCTTTGCATGTACAGGGCTGAGCTCTCATATGCCTTCAAACAAAACTCATCAAGTTCATTAAGTTGGTTCAACCTTGAGTTTACAGCATCCTCCCAACCTAGGTTTAACTTTTTGAGAGACTACATCGCCTTATGTTCAAGCTCCATGGGAAAATAGAAGGCTTTACCAAAGACAAATTGGTAGGGAGACATACCTATGAGTCCGATTTGCCCATAATGCATCATCGATCTTTCACAACCAATCAATCTGGTTTGCGTTCACGATCTTAGACAAGATATTTTTTATCTCCCTATTGGACACCTCAACTTGACCATTTGTCTGTGGATAGTAGGGTATTGCCACCTTATGCTTCACTTCATATTTTTCTAGTAGGGCCTTGAACAATCTATTTCAGAAATGGGAACCTCCATCGCTGATGATTGCCCGAGGGGTACCAAACCTTGCGAAGATGTTCCTCTTTAGGAATGTTGTGACACTCTTGCCTTCATTGTTCGGAAGCACCATTGCCTCCACCTATTTTGATACATAGTCCACAACCACTAGGATATACTTGTTTTCGTGTGACCTAACAAATGGGTCCATGAAATTTATCCCCCCCCCCCCCCAGATCAAATAGTTTAATTACCATAATGGAGTTTCGAGGGAGTTAGTGCTTGTGGGAAATATCGCCTTCTCTCTGGCATCTGTCACAATCTTTGGTGTAGTCATGGGCATCTTGGTGGATGATTGGCCAATAATAGTCACACTGCAAGATCTTATGTGTTGTCCAAATTCCACTATGATGCCCACCCACTAAGGATGAGTGACATTTCTCTAGAATACTTATGATCTCTATCTCAGGTACACAACGACGAATAAGTTTGTCTACACATACACGAAACAGGTACAGGTCATCCTAGAAAAACTTTTTCACATCAGGCATAAACTTGCAGTGTTGGTGAGTAGTTAGGTGTGGTGGCACAATGTCATGAACCAAATAGTTTTCATAGCCTACAAACCATGGTATAAAGTCTTGAGATGCTGCCAACACTCTCTCATCAGGGAAACGAATCATCAATCTCCACCCCATCATCAAACTTTTCCATGGCCTCATCCTTTAATCGGGATAGATGGTCTGTAACTTGATTTTTTATTCCTTTTCTGTCAATCACATCAAAGTCAAACTCTTCAAGAAGGATATCGAATCAGTCTTAATTTTACATCCTTCTTTGCCATTAAGTATTGTAATGCTGAGTGGTCAGTATGTACAATGACTTTTGTCCCCAAGAGATAAGATTTGAATTTTTCTAATGCGAAGACCACTGTAAGCAACTCTTGTTTCATGATAGTGTAATTTTTCTGTGCTACATTGAGGGCTTTGCGGGCATAATATATGAGATGTAGGATCTTTTCTCTGTGTTTTCCCAATACCACGCTAAGTACGACCTCGCTTGCATCACACATGATCTCGAAGGATTTTGACCAGTTTGGGGTGATAATGATAGGAGTTGATATCAACTTCTGCTTCAACCTTTCAAATGCACTCAGGCACGCATCATCAAATACGAACTTAGCCTCCTTCTCAAATAGTTTTCATAGGGGGTGTACAATCTTTGAGAAGTCCTTTATGAAACACCAGTTGACAGAGATGGGTCAAAAAAGTTTTTCAATCACTCCACTTTAGATCTATCCACTTCAATGACTTTGATAGAGATTTTGTGTCCCAACACAATGTCTTTTTTATCATGAAGTGATACTTTTTCCAATTTAGAACCTGATAACATTCTTTGCATCTTTGAAGCACTGCATGCAAATATTTCAAGCAATCTTCAAATGAGTCACCCACTACACTGAAGTCATTCATAAATTCTTAAATAGTGTCTTCCACCATATCTGAGAAGATGGACATCATGCACCTCTAGAATGTCACTGGTGCATTACACAACCCAAATGATATCCTTTTAAATTCAAAGGTGTCATAGGTACATGTGAAGGTTGTTTTCTCTTGGTCCTCTAGAGCAATGGAGATCTGATTATAGCCCGAGTACCCATCAAGAAAGCAGTACCAACTGTTTCCTACCAAATAATCTAGCATCTGATCAATGAATGACATAGTGAAGTGGTCCTTTTCTGTTGAGGCGTTGAGCTTCCTATAGTCCATGCACTCATATGACTAGTCGCATGGGTATCAATTTATTACTTGCATTTGGGAACATGGTGATACCGCTCTTATTTGGAACACATTGAACCGGGATTACTCATTTACTACCAGCAATTGGATTTATTACACTTGCGTCCAACCACTTGATAATTTCTTTGCATACGACCTCCTGCATAGGTGGGTTGAGGTGCCTTTGGTGTTCAACACTCGGCTTCTAGCTCTTGACTAATTTTATTTTATGAGTACATACTCAGGTGAAATGTCAATGATGTTTGTGATTGCCCATCTGAAAGCCTTTTCGAACTATTTGAGCACCACAATTAATGCATTTACCTATTCATCCATTAGATCTTCAATAACAATGAAAGGCAATGTGTTGTTAGTACCTAAAAACACATACCTCAAATGAGTTGGGAGAACCTTCAATTCTAACATTGTTGGCTCCTCGATAGATGGTCTCGTGGGTGGTGATTCTTGATTTTTCAAGTCCAATTCAAGCTTAGCTTGACGTCGAGGGAAACCAGAGACTCCAAGGGCCTTTATTGTCTCTTCGTAGTCTGGATTGTCATCACTTTTATAATTTATTAGTACTGCCTCTAGAGTTTCGACACCCAACCTTTCTTCAATTGGCACTTCTGGTTTCACCTCAATTTCAGCATGATTTGGATCATTTTGGACCATCCTCCTTAGCGTTGTTTGGAGCTGAGGGTCAAACAGAGTCAAGAAACTGCCTCAACTTTGAGTATTGTGCAGACACTATGCCTGCACTCTAAAACAAAACAAAAATAAAAATAACGTAACATGAGGGAAATAAGGATTAACTCTAAAATTATTCAAATTAAACAAGTCTAGTCATATCCCTCGACAATGATGCCAAAATCTTAATGTCGTCCAAGCTACACCTTCTTTTTTTAAGTTAAAGTGATCATTGTCCAGAAATATAACCTAACCAAGGTTAGGGTTGAATCCATAGGGAATATGATAGACTTAGGGATATTTCTATGTAATTCGAGGTAATTAACCTACTTATCTCTCGAAGGGGAGGGGTATTTGTAAATTTTCAGAACAATAAACCTATAATAGTGCAAGTGTTGTAAACACAGTACAAGAAACAACTAGGGTATTGTGTTCCCCATGATTTCCTAACTCGGCATTACCAGATAATCATAATCTTTTCTAGTGTGTAGATGCAAAATGATAAGTTAAGTTTACCAAACCCTTTGATCCAGGTGAGAGGTAAATATCACTACGTGATTTGATCCATCTCCGCATTGCGACATTACTAACTCTTACCTATTGTTCCAGTACAATCTCCCCTTGATCCAGTTTGGTAGATTAGACGAGAAAACATCAATCTAATCCTATTAATTATTCTCTTTTCCTATTCATTACTACCTTGATCCAGTCAGTAACACTAGGCGAATTCTAACACTGGCCACCCATTAAAAAGTAATTAAAATGAAGAGAAATAATCAATACATGCATGCACACTTTCCAAGAATTACGGATTATTCAGTTTACCTTGTTAGTTCTTCATGGTTCCCACAATTCTAATTGTGGATTTAGCTAAGCATAATCAGGGTAAATAAATTAATCATGTTAAAGAATAGCATAATTAATCACTTATGATGATAAAGTTAAAGAACAAGAAATTCCAATCTTCAAGAAATCACAATGTTATAGAATTAATGGAAAAATCACACAAAGGGAGTTTCTCAAGTGTTTCTCTGTCGTTCTACCTCTATCATTCCATAAAAGAAACCTAAAAATATATTTATACTAATTAAAAACCAAATCCAAAACGAATTAGGAAAACTAAGTCGACAGGCTTCACGAAAGAGTTTACGAGCCGTATAGGATTCCATGGCCCGTGTCGAGGCTTCATAGACTTCATCTTCAAAAATTGGCCATCGATTCCACGAGACCTTCCTACGAGCCATATTCAGACTTATGACTTGTATAGGGATTCATTTGAGCCCATTATCTGAAACTATTCATCTCTGATCCTATAGGCACGAAACCAATCCATGAGTTGTATCAACTTCTATGACTCGTCTATTCCATCGTGGACTAAACATCTGAAAATAGGCCCTTCACTGGATCTTGGCCATGGAACCACTCTACGGTTCGTGGACGTCTCCATGGCCTGTAGAGTGCCTCGTACTCTCCCAAAATATTGCAAATCTGCAGACTTCATCTCAAAACTAAGCTAACTCTGTAATCCTGTAAAATAAACATAAAAACACATCAAACCCACAAATATCGCTTTGAGAACATATAAAATCCTAAGTTTTAAGTATCAAAAGTGTTGTATTTCAACAACACATCTACATGGTAGGACAAAAGGAAGTGAACATGAAATATATATCCACACATCAAATGATAACAGTTCCCTTAACAAAATCCATAACATGTGATGCTTATAAAAGACATGTGAAGTCATTGAATTTACGTAGAGGCTGATGTATTTATATTTTTATATTTTCCAGACATGTTCATGTAAATTCATATTATTGAAGTTAATGTTGATTTAATGCCTAATTTTTTCTCTCTTGTTGGTTCATATACATATATTATTTTTAATGTAGTATACATAAAATTCTCAGGATAAAAAGTATGTCGAATAGACAAAAAAGATTGACCTATTCACACAAGCAATCACCTTTATTATCTAAGTGACAAGTAGAGATGAGACAATTATAAACTAATTATTGTCAGAAGTGATGATAATAGAGAGTTCAAAATTTATAATCATAATGTCATATGTTAGTTTGTATTTAATATTGAAATGAGTTAGTCTGTTTTAATGCCAAATATGAGTTCTGAAGGATAAATAATGAGTAGATTTGTGAACTCAAAGTTAAACATGAGTTGTCTATCTTATTATCTGGATAATATTTAATTAATAAAGGACATACGCTCCATGGGAAAGGAGTCAGCATTGTGATCCATGTTTCACACCATGTATGCGTAAAGTAACCCATAAGGGCGATACAAGTTTAGTCTCTACTTGCTATCGTGTGAAGCCTTAAAATTATAAGTAATTTTCATATTGTACCCTTATGAATTAAATCAGTTTCTTGAGATTCAATTTGATGTTTGCCATCTTAGTTTGTTGTCAAGAGATCATATTTGATTCGGTCTGGCGGCCTTTATGTTTGTCTACTAGATAATTACATAATGATGAACTCAAAATTAAGAAAAGAGATATGAGAGATATGAATGTGATAAACGATCTAGGGTACTGCATTCTATAATCTACTTTAAGTTTCATTGATTGAGATGTTATATATTTCTAATAGATGTATAGCAATGAAGCTCTCGAAGTATGCACTGGTCACACGATCTAGTCGTAACATATGAAAGTTACAGAATAGGAATGCGAGTTGATCCACTATGTGTGAGATGAAGGAAATTGAATTAGGTCACCCATGTGGGTCAACGTAGATCCATATTAATATTTAAATAATATATATTTATTATATATATTTATTATATATATTTATTAATATTAATAAATAAAAAAGAGACAAAACTATTTGAAAAGTTGTGTCCCTTTAGGTTTATAAAAGAATTTCTCTGTGGAGAGAAACAATGTAACCTTGACAAGAAAAATAAAACTTTTTCTTTCTTCTTCCTTCTTCCTTCTCCAATTCTAGTAAAGTTCCATTGAAGATTATTGGGTAGATTTCTTCTCTTAAAAGCATAGGAACAACTCTATAAAAAGGTAGGATTTATAGACTGTGATATTTCAGTGTAGTTAGTGTTTATATGCATGTGATTACATCAATTGACTAGTAAAACTATATTCAGTGATCCTGCAAACTATGTGTTTGATTAGACACCTTCTGCTCTTTATACTTGCCATTGTTTCTTGGTTGTACAATAAGCTTATAGAGTCAATGGTATTAACAACAGCGGGGAGAAGTTGATTTGAAAATATTTTTTCAAAAAAAACAAACATCTTATATCAATTGTTGATTCTTAGTTTAATTTCTCTTATGTTTGTTTTGGAAAATTTGAATTAATACTCAAAAGCTATTATCGCATCTTCATACTCACATACGAAGTACGAATGAGGTTTAAAAAGAGAAATCGTTTAGATTGTGTGACATATACAATTTAGTTGGATATATGCATGAGGAAGAAGTAGAAAATGATGAACCTAATCAAGATAACAAGTTTGAGAATGAAATTTGGGAATTAATGTTGACTCTATTATTATATTTGAAGTTACTTTTTAGTTGTCAACTGTTACCCAAGCCAGTTGGGAGAAAATAAATTCATTTCTTCGAGGTGTGATTGGTATCTTTCTTTCTCTTATGCTTATAGACATTAATATGATTTGATGTTGATGATTGATAAAATATCTCTGCTCTCCGGCTTTATAATAAGACAAGCGAACCTTATCCTAAATACAATGATAAAGTTACCCACTATATTCACAAGCATAGGATTAGAAAGATACTTGTAAACTTGTGTTCTATTGTGAAAAAAAAATAGTTTAGTCTGTCTATATTGTGTAAAGTTGGGGAGTAGATGATTGGCCTCTGCTAGGATTGCATTGTAAAACTTGCTGACAATTCACTGGTCTTCAATATACGTTTTACAATTTCCATCATTGAATTATGTAGAATCATTTGCTATTTCTTATACAGGAAAGTCACTTGAAAATATTTGTCGTTAGGTTTTATATTAGTTGAACCATATAATGCATCTGCACCACCAAGTATTCTATTACAGAAAAAAAAGTGATCTGAATACTATTGATTGAAGAAGAGTATCCAATGCCAATTTTCAACGAAAGTCAATTTAACGACAATCCGTTTTGAGTAATTGAGCAAAGAGTTCTGTATTAAGAAGAAGAATAAAACACAGATTGATTATTGAAAGCGCATAAATACGTTTTGCTACACAAAGAATGAATTTATACTCTACATGTAGAAAAACTTTGGATTATAAATATTCAGTCACTACTAAAAAACTGTGAAAAAGCGACGGCCAAGAAAGCGACGGACTGCGTCGCTCAATGCAGCGACGGACTGCGTCGCTCAATGCAGTGACGGACTAACCGACGCAGTCCGTCGCTTAATTAATTAACAAATTAATAAAAAAAAAAAATTCGAGGGTCTCCCTGTCCGTCGCTTTTTTTGGCGGTTTTTTCCGCCAATTTTTTTTTATTTAATTTTAATATTTTTAATTATATAGCGACGGACTGCGTCTTTTGTCCGTCGCTATTCAGAATTCA
>JBCEWC010005309.1:0-25269 GCA_038996855.1 Solanum aculeatissimum
AAATCATGTGAAAATCCATAATTAAAGCATAATGCAAATTACCCATGCATAATTAAATCATAAAGGGACATGCAATTTGAGTATTCAAGAGTTCCCATGAACATTCATAAAATTCAAGTTTAAAACATGATTAAATCACCTAAAATTAGCAGCACATAATTCCCAACACTAAATTACATCAATAATGGAAGAAACCATAACTTGAAGAAACTTAAAATCATAATTTAAAGGTTAGGGCTCTTGGGTCTTCAAGGATGGAAGAAAATCCTTGAATCAAATGTCACATACCGTACAATAACCAAAGGAATTGAAGATTCAAGTGAGCAAGGTCGTCTTCCCCAAATTTCTTCAAGCTTCAGTAATGGAGGTCAAGAGCAATTTAGGATTCTTCAAAGTGTATAAAGGAGGCTTAGAATGGATTAATAAAGGTTAGGGTCTTGTTTTAGGGGTTTAGGGGACTTTAGGAAACCTAAAAGGGGCCTAGGGATTAATTAAATCACGAAATTACCATTAATGAAATGGACACTTAACTGTAAAATAGTGCCAAATGGTGGAGCTACAGTGGCCTTCAAAACACCACACGGTCCGTACAAGGGGTCGTGTACCTTGCCTTAGCCAAGTCTTCAACGCGAACTCTCGGAGGATTCTGGACCACTTGACGAGGGGGTTCACTGGCCGTGTGGCTTCACACGGACCGTGTACTATTCCGTGGAGCCACACTTGGCCCAATAATAAACCCCACAAGTTTTCCAACCCTCTTCCCCACTCAACGGCCACCCACACGGACAGTTTGAGGTTTCACGGGCCGTGGGGTGGTCCGTGATCCATGCCTTGGGTTATGGGGTGGGTCCTGGACACCCCCAGATCAATGGACCATGGAACGGACCCCAACATGGACCGTGGACCCTCACACGGTCCGTGGTCCTTGCTATGGGCCATTTTCAGGGCCTATTTCTAATGTCTTCCGAATTTCAGGCAGTCCCACTATTTTGACCATAACTTCCTCATACAAACTCCGAATCAAGTGAAACTAGTTGTGTTGCAAAACTAACTCAAAGAGATTCAATTCCATATGTATCATATCACACGGTTCAACCCACAACAAAATTTATGCTACCTCAAAGTTCACTGTCTAAATGGCCTCTCTAGGCCACCAAATGATCCATTTTGAGTTCGACCACTTAAACTAAACCCGTGGCTACCAAAATTCAACCATGACCAGTATAACATCATACAAGACCAATCATAAGGAGTTTTAAAAAAGGTTTGGGTCATTACACCTATACTCCAAGGGAAACACCCACTTTCATCTACCTTGTCTTTACTTTATGTTCCTTTACTTTATGACTTGAGGGTGAGCCCGAAATATGTAGAGGCCCCGTATTATCTTATATAGAGGCATTGTTGGACATATCAAACTCTATTGTACGTTATGCTATGTGTTACTTGTAATGAATTGGTTATCTATGTTAAGCGATGGTATCTTATGCTATGCTTTCATTTCTGCTTATGCTATTATGATATGTTTGGATTGGGAATGTGCTTATATGGAAGGTCCCTAACTTTTCTTGCCTCCATAGCTTGAGTCATACTTACCCGCCCCTTAGAATGTAATTGCTATGTGCTATGTGATTCATGCTTATCTCATTCCCGGCAACATCCCTATAGCTTGAGTCCAAAGCCCCGGAATCCCTAGACTTACGTGCTAATTGTTTATTTTATGAGCTTTCGAACCGATGATGTATGTGATGATTCTATGATGGCTTGATCGAGGACTTTTGGGTTCTCCTTCGCCATGTCACATCTAGGCCCTACTTCCGGGTTGTGACACTTATGTATATTTATTTTACCTAATGAATATTTATGATATGAATAAGAGTCTTGAATGGGATGTCTTAGGGTGTCACATTCACTATGTCATGGCTAGACCCTAGGTCTTGGTCGTGACAGTAATATACACACATGATGACAGTGTGATAAAAGAGAGAGGTACGTTGATCAAAATAATAAGTGATAGTTTAGATATGAAACTATAATCATTTAAAATTTATTAAATACAAAATTTTAAAAAAAAATCAAATTATATTAAATACATAAATAAATTAGTCCAAATAAATATTAGGAATTAATTTGATTGTGTTAATTATTTAAGTCTAATGAATGTGAATTTAATTAAAGTCCAAATTAATCGATTTGGGCTACAATAGATGAGCCCACTTTGATAAGCTCAATATCACCTCATCCCACAAGGCCATATTGGTATCATGTGTCAAATGATGTGGCATGCCTAGTCAAATAAGGAAATCAATAGGATCATGTCATGTATCAAAATGACAAGCCTATTTTGCTAAAGCCCAATATGCTATGTCACTTAAATATGATTGGCCGAAGGGAAACCTTTTCTTTTATAACTCCTCTATTCTACAACTATAAATAAAGATCATTGTAATTCAAAAAAAAAATAAGAATTCTAATAAAAATTTGGAGAGAGCTTGTGGATCAAATGCAAAAAATTTCTCTACAAGCTACAAATTCAAGAATTCAAACATTCAAGTTCAAGAACAAGCTCAAAAGCCGTTGAATTCAAGATCAAGTTCATGAACAAATTCAAGTTTAAGAACAACCTTAAAAGCCCTTGAATTCAAGATCAAGCTCAAGAGCCTTTGAATTTATATTTTAAAAGGCGAATAAGAGGACCATAGAGATTGTAACGCTCACATATTAAAATAAAATATCACAACTGTTGCGATATTTTTGTTTCTTGATTATAACTTTCTCGACACAAATTTTATCATCTATAAATTTTGTCATGCTCAGTGAGATAATCTTTACCACTCTTCTCAACTTTTCAAGCATAAAAGAATATTAAAATGTCTTCCATAAAGATCAACTTTCAATTATCTTTCTCCAAGGCTGTTGATTCAAAGTTCTTTGTTGAAATAGAGGAAATCTTTGGTGTTACTTTTGAAAGTTTTAGGGATGTTATGAGAAGCAATACTACTATGTTGGAATAAAAAACACTTCAACTATTATCTACATCAATTCCCGCTCTTGATATTGAACTCCAAAAGGAGAAAATTCCTCCACAAATGCTTCAGAAGGAGGAAGTTGTATTGCCAAAAGAATAAAAGTCTTTAGCTCTACTTGAGCATTCTAGTTCCAAAAACTCCACTGCAAGGAAATTCTATGCTTTAGCCAATAAATCCTCTGCACATGCGTCTAATGATATGAGCCCTTTGAAGGTCAACTTACGTGATAACCCGTGCTATCCTTCGATATCACCAATGATCATGTAAGCAATGATGACTGATACTTCATTCATTTAAAAGCAACTTACAAACTTGGTAAGAATGGTTGGAGGAATGACCAAGCATGTTTAAAATCAACAATCTTGCATCGATAACTTGATGGATAAGATAGAGGGCTTACTAGATGGAGAATCCAGTCATGCACTTGGAAAAAATATTAAAGTTCAAGAGACTGAAAATCCTATGAAGCAAGTACCATCTATCAAGGAGATACCGATATCTTCTGATGGAATGATCCCACTTGATCGATTGAAGAAGTTAATTGAATGGATCATCAAAGATAAGTATGAAGTCTCCACCAAGTCTTCCCACATGTATGCTAAGCTTTATACCGCAAGGATTGATAGCCTCAAAATGCCTGCAAGTTATAAACCTCCCAAATTTTAACAGTTCCAGGGAAAAGGAAATCCAAAGAAACATGTTGTGCACTTTGTAGAGACATATAATAATGTTGGGATCCATGGAGACTATTTTGTCAAGTAGTTTGTGCACTCCTTAAAAGAAAGCACATTTGACTGGTACACTAATCTTGAGCCTAATTTTATTGATAGTTGGGAGCAACTATATCATAGTTTCTTAATAACTTCTATAGAGGTCATACGAATACTTGTCAAAGGAAGGATGAATTTTTATTCATTTCATATATTGATAGAGAAACTCAAGCTTAAATTACAAAGATAGGCTTAGTAAAGCTTGTGTAATAGAAACCTGTATTTAAGAGATATGCTAGGGGCTTCTCTTCATCTCACAAAAAATTAAGCCTAAGTCCTTTGAAGATCTAGCTACTCACATTCACGACATAGAGTTGAGTGTGTCTTTTCTAAAAAAGATATGATGTCTATTCATGATCCTTACAAAGGAAAAAACAAGTAGGAACCCCAAAAATGGAGAAAATTTGTACCCAAGAATGAATAAAGAATTCATGAATATCAATGTGCCACCTGTGAAGTTTACCATGAAGGAGAGAAAAAAGTAAAGTATGAAAATGACTTTCCAAAGGCATCCAAATTGAAAGTTAACCTTAAGAGTGATGCAAGAAAAGGAATACCTTTTTCTAGAGTCTGATATCCCTAAAATCTTTGATGAATTGGTTGAGCTAAAACTTATTGAACTACCAGAGATGAAATGGCCAAATGATGTTGGAAAGAATGACGATCCAAACTATTGCAAGTATCATAGACTTGTGGGTCACTCTCTTGAAAAGTTTTATTCTTCAAAGACAGTTATGCAATTGGATAATGAAAAGAAGATTGTTCTTGATGATGAGAAGGTAAGGTCTAACAAAATTTCTATCACATTTGACTCGCTTAACCCAATTCAAATATATATCCTTGAAGAAGAAGAGTCATTAGAAAAAGAAAAATCCAAAATTGATGGAGATAGTGATAAAGGTTGGATTCTCGTACCTAGGTGAAGACCAAACAAAAAAACTTTAAGAAAAGAATCATCTAAGCAACTAATCTGAAGAAGAGTGGTGAGGAGACCAAAAAAGGACAAATCATACAAATATAAAAAGGGTCAAAGATAGAAGTTATTCACCACCAGAAACTGCGACATCCTATGACTTTAGAAGAATTCTTACCGAGTTGGTTCAACACAAAGACTACTCAAGATAATATTGAGGCACTATGTTTCAATGCTAACAAAGGAGAAATAAGGAGTGGCAGCTTACCAAAGGTGTCTCCCGCTAAAAATATAGAAACAATGGATAGAATCTCATCAACGGTGTCTCCTCCATCTTCCCAAAAACCTATGGAAGCCCCTTCTCAAGAATCCCATGCATGTAATACAAAAATCACATTTATAGATGATGATCTTTTATTTAGTGATACACTACACAATCTTCCTTTGTATTTGATAGGTCATGTGATAGAGAACAAGATCAACAGAATATTAATAAATAAAGGACCAAGAGTTAATATTTTGCCAATTTACACATTAAAGGAGTTTGGCATCATGATTAAGAACTTAGAGAAAGTCATCTGTTAATGCAAGGATTCAATCAAGGGGCAGATGTCTATAGGATCTATCAAGTTAAAAATTCATATGGATGATTTGCGATCAAGTGCATGTATATATGTGATCGATGCAAATACTTCATACAATATATTGTTTGGAAGGCCTTGGATACATAAGAACAAAATTGTCTCATCTTCTTATTATCAATATTTGAAGTATCTCAAAGATGATATTAAAAGAAAAATAGCTTCTGATAATAATCCTTTCACTGAAGTTGAGTCATACTTTGTCGATGTAAAGTTTTACTTGAAGAGTTATATTATGAAGTAGGAAAAACCTGAGGATGTAAAATCAACTAAGTCTGATAAGCTTACAGGCAAAACAACTGATGTAGTTATTGAAAAACCCAAAGATGATATTGAGGAGCTCAGTTCCTATCCAAATAAAGGAAAGACAATGTTCTCGAAAAAACCCAGCCTTTTACTCTGTTATATCTCGAAAGTGAAGAAAGAGAAAGGTAAATCATCCAACGTATGAGGTAATATACCAAGAGAGCTAACTCTCTCAATCAAATGGATTGATGCAATAAGCTTATCTTTAATGCTAGTAGGAGAGTTTTTGGCTCAAAATCCATTGCAAGATATGTCACTCCCTACGAGATGCATAAAAGAAGGCTTTGATCCAAATGCTTACAAATTATTTATGAAGGTTAGATATAACCCAAATAAGCCATTGAAGTTGGATAAACTCCTATCATAAGGTACAACCACGCAAGCACATGAAGGCTTAGGCTATAGCCAACCACCATCGATTTACATCTCCATAAGAAGGACAAGTAATAACTACATTAATATAGAAGATGATTCTGCTTCTTTTAATAAAAAGAGTTCTATCTTTGTATGACTTGGAAAACCTAATACAAAAACTTTTGTATTCAAGAGGCATGGTCCATTAAAGAGAAAAAATAACAAGCATTAGAGAAGTTACTAAAGAGTGATGACACTTGTTTCACTTATGATCCAAAAGAATTTCAAAAGTATGATCCTTTCTAGGGTGAAGCAACAAGTGAAACTTATGATTTCATATGAAGAGATACTAACGACGAAGTCTCACACTATCGTTTACACTAAAGAGCATGAGAAATATAAAGAAAGTGTAGGCTCCTCATATCATATTACAACTTAGATTGAGCATGATGGCTCATGTCAAATGAAAATTAATGAAGAATTAAGAGGTAATTCCTGGTGTATCATACTATTAATGACAATGACCCACAAAAAGAGAATGATGATATAGATGCTCCACCAGAACTTAAAAATGGAGTGAAGACTACAATAGATCCCTTAAAAGAAGTTAACCTTGGCATTGATTAACACCTAAAAACTACTAACTTGAGTGCCTTTCTAGAGGTTGATGAAGAACTTTCTTATATGAGTATTATAAAATAAAATAGGGATGTCTTCACTTGGAGTTATAAAGAAATACCTGGGTTAAATTCTAAAATAGCGGTCCATCAGTTGGCAGTCTAAAATAGTGCTCATCCTATCAAGCAGGCTCAAAGACATTTTAGGCCAAACTTGGTTCCATTGACCAAGAATGAAGTTAACAAACTCATTAAGGTAGGGTTTATTCATGAAGCTAAGTACTGATAACTCCCAAATTGCACCTCCAATAGAAATGTAAGTGGTCGCAACCAAATATAAAACCTAATTAAGGTTAGGATTGATCCCATGGGGAATATGATTCAAACTTAGATCAGTTAATAAGAATTTGAGTTATTAACCTACTTATTTCCAAGAGGCGGTTTATAATTAAACAAAACAATAGATAAAACCTATTCTAAAATCAACTTGTATGCAAGACTTAGAAATTAGTGAAGGAATGCAATTGGGGTATTGTGCTCACCATGAATTCATAATGTAGTGTAGCCTCATAATAGTAACCTTTTCTAGTGTGTAACATGCAAAATTAGTAAGTTAAGTTCACCTAAGTCCTAAGTTTGATAAATAGATGAATTTCACTATGTGACTAGGTCCGTGTATGGGTGTATATATTACTAACCCTTACCATAGTCTTATATTTAGCCATCCCTAGGTTCATTCAGACTAATTAGATGAGTGCAACCATATTAAATCTCTATTATTTATCTTTTTTTCCATCCGTTACCCTCTAGGTTTGGCAAGTAAGAATAAGATGAGTTCTAATGTAGGCCTCTGTTAAAAATTAATCAAAATAAAGAGATAAACAATGCATGTATGCACACTATTCAAGGATTACTGATTATTCAGTTTTACTTTGTTAATTCTTCATGATTCCCACAACCCTAGTTGTGGGTTTAGCTATGCATATTCATTGTATTATGATCAGTGATAATCAATATTTGCATAATTATGAACTTACAATGCAAAATAGAAAAATGAAAACTCAAAATATTCACTAGAAATTCAATTTCAAAGTCTCCAAAAATATGAACAAATTTGAAAATAGTGTATCACAATGTCAAGTAGTGTTCTAGAATAAAAGAAGTATGTAATATTCTCAGTACAAACCAAAAAACTTGTATATATATATAGAAAATTGAGTTCTAAATGAACAAGGAAAATTAGAATTGGCATGTTCCACGAGCTGTTTTATGAGTCATACATTATTTTATGGATCGTGGTCTTCATTGTAGACTGCACTCTGGAAAGTCAGGCTCCCTTATACGAGCCTCAATCTATGGCTCGTACTCTGGATTACGGCTCGTAGTATCCTCTGTAGATTAGACTATTGAATTCCTGTATCTTCATTCACGACCCTCTTTTACAAGTTGTATTCAAGACCATGACTCGCACTTCATCTTTTTAGTTTCTCAAGTCTAGGCCATTCACTGTATATCACAACCATGAGCATCATTTACAGCTCATGGATCAAATCACAGCCCGTAGATGGGCTCATAAAATCCCAAAAATGGTGCAGGTCTGCAACACTTAGCCAAAATCATCCAAATCCTATTTCCTAAAAAAATAAATACAAACATACATCAAATCTGCTAAAATGTGTTGAAGAATGTAAAAAAATATCAGTTTAAAGCATCAAAATGCCATATTTTAGTGGCACATCAACACCCTCAACTTAAAATCATTGTTTGTCCTCAAGTGATATACTCAATCTAATATAAGCAACGATAACAATCACACATATATCAATCACATGACCTCTGTCATATCATAGTTAACACAAAATACCCTCAGCAAAATCAGTGCACAAAAGTGATATTTTATCAAGTAAATATATGCAGGTAAATAAATAACAGAATAATTTCAATATACTGGGCCACATACACAATTAACAATCCCCAAGACAGTTTAGAAATAATAATATTACTCAAATGCCTTCACAAATAAAGAAGTCCCTTTTCACACACTTTATTTTTTTCTTTCAATGCATGGGACTAAGTAATCACACACTTTCATAAAACAAATTCAATCACTGCACATAATACCATAGGCTTGCTCTTACATTCTATGATGTGATATTCAAACAATTAAATTAGGCTCACTATAGGACTTTGTAAACTTGTAACGTAGGATCGGGGACACGAGTTGTATATCTTTGACATAGCGACTACTTTTTCCCTCCTTAACACTGCATTACTTGGACTTATCCTACCCAACCCTATTAATTATGACTTGTTCTTCCCTTTTTTGTTGTTATCTCAGAACCTCGTATACGTTATTATGCTTTTGATACTATTAATTCTATTTTTCAATTATTTTTGTTCTTTTTAACACTCATCACACACCCTATTTATGTTCCTCTCTTTGTTGCACTACTCTATGTCCCATATCCTGTTGTTTTTATTTTTCTTATATAGTAGCCACCCTTAATTTAGGCTTTTTGCCTGGGTTGAAGGGCACATTGTCTTTCGATGAACCAGGGCCACTTATGGCAGCCACCCTCAACTTAGGCATTTTTTCTAAGTTGAGGTACATAATGTCCAAGAAGGGACCGGGCCAAAGTAAAGATTGACATAAACAATGGGGAGGGTTTTAAATTGATACACAATATATGAATAATGCAATTAACTCACACTCACATGACACTAAATAATACTATCAATCTAGGTGTCCAGTTCATGCTTTTGACCTTAAGTTAGCCTTATCCTATCAATATCAGTAATGCCATACAAAGATCTGACAAGATTACTATCTAAACTATCACATAACACATCAAAACAAAATGGTGGGCTACCATTTTTCAATCTAAATCTGCAAATGCCATAGATTTTAGTATAATATGCTACTATTATTACTTAAGAATCCTAAGCATGTTAATTTAATAGAAAATAAAGGTCCTTAAGAAAACAGCACATACAAGAAAACCCTACGGACTCAATATTAGAGTAGATATAAGCCTTGGTACTCATAATTCACCAACACCTATAACTACCCATATCCCATCGAAAGAACTATCACTGTCATCAATGCACTATATCACGTATAAATTAGAGATAGGGAAGATAAAATAAAACCTGTGGCACCTAAACGTCGCTGCCCATCTATGAAGGCCTAATCGATGCATCCTAGGTGGCCTCCTTTATCGTAGTAGCTGAAGATGAGGGTCTAACACCCCTCGCTCACTATATCTCTTGCTCCTGTCTTAGCTTCTCATCAATGAGTGAAGTTCATCTGGAGACTACTATCTCATAGTGCTCTTTTATAAAAGCCTGTTTGGATGATGTCTCTGAAGTCTCATCGCCAAATCATGGTCTCTTCTTAGAGACCAGATCAGGAGGGTCATCAAAAAATAAATCCAGCACTACAAGAGGTAGGATAGAAGGCATTGAAAGTGACACTGGTGCTGGTGTGCGTACGGTTTCCATGTCCCATCTAAGCTTCGTGATCTGTTCTCTAATCGATGTCAAATCTGGAGTTTGCATAGTCCAGAAGTGCTCCTGTACTCTCTTCTCAAATGTATTTATGCGGCTGTGAGTGCATCTATCTTGGTGCTCCAACTCGGCCCAATATCTCTCAAATATTCTCTCATCAGACTCAGATATGGCCTTGCAAACCCAAGGCTGGAGTTGTTGCAATAACTGAGCCAATTGTGACTCAATCTGGGTGTGAAACTGCACCAGAGACTATAAAGTCTCTACAGATATATAAACCATACCCCAGGCTGTAGGTGTATAGGTATAACCTCTAATGCTATAGTGGCTATGGGGCCAGTCTTAGTCATATATGTAATGGGTGGGCACTAGTCAGCATCAGCAGCTTCTCGAATGCAAACACAATTACTAAAAGTTATTTTTCTATCACGATGTAATTATTTTGAGACACATTTAATATTTTGGAAGCATAATGCACCGAATGAAACAATATTTCTTTCCTATGCCTCATCACAGCACCCAAAGCACAACCGCTAGCATCACATATGACTTCAAATGATAGATTTCAATTAGAGGCCACAATAATTGGGAATGTCACAAGCCTCTCTTTTCACTCATTAAAGACATTTAAACACGATTTATTGAGATCAAATGGACAATCCTTCTGAAGGAACTTATACAAGCAATTAGCAATTTTTACAAATTGTTTTATGAATTTTCTATAAAAGCCCGCATGCTCAAGAGAACTCCTCACTCCCTTGACAGAGATGGGAGGAGAAAGTTTGGCAATGACATTAATTTTTCTTAATGCACTTGAAGGACACTCTCTGAAATTTTGTGTCTAAGAATAATTCCTTCATTAACCATAAAATGACATTTTTTCTAATTTAAGACCAAATTAGTTTCAACACACCACTATGAATCTCTCTCCAATTGAATTGAACAACCTTTAAACATATCATCAACCACCGATAAATCATCCATGAGACTTCTACTAAGTCCTCAACCATGTCAATGAAAATAGAGAGCATACATCTTTGAAAAGTCTCAGGTGCATTACATAACCCAAAAGACATTCTTTTGAAAGTAAATGCTCCATAAGGACACGTGAAAGTGATATTTTCTTGGTCTTCAGGGACAATAGAGATTTGGTTATACTCAGAATATCCATTCAAAAAAAATACCAACCTCTACAGGCGAATCTATCCAGCATTTGATCCATGGATGACATGAAAAATGATCTTTCTCCATCCATGAATTCAAACGCTAACAATCCATACAAACATGCTACCCCATTACTGGACTTACAGAGATAAGTTGATCTTTCTCATTTTTTACCACAATCACACCTCCCTTCTTTTGTACACATTACACCAAGCTCATCCACCTACTATCTGAATGGAATATAAAACTCTAACATCTAACCATTTAGTGATTTCCTTCTTCACAACCTCTTTCATTGGAAGGTTTAGTCGTCTTTGGTTTTCGATTGTTGGATTGTGATGTTTAACCAAATTGATCTTGTGAGAACAAATCCCCGGAGGGATTCCAATTATATCTGCTATTGCCTATCCAATTGCTTTGATGAACTTTGACAACACACTCACTAATGCTACCACTTGGTGGTCTAATAAATCAACTGCACAAATGACTGGTAGTCTCTCACCACTACCACAGAATACTTACCGCAAATGAGAAGGAAGTACCTTAAGCTTAAGCTTTGGAGGCTCTTCAATTGAGGGCTTTTCTAGTGGAGTTTCCCTATTTTTCATGTTTAGATCCAACTTCTTGGGATTTTTTGAATAAGAACATGATCCCACCCTATCAAGGGTTGCTACCACCTTATCATAATCTACAATTACATAACCCTCATAATTTAATAACACAGCTAGAAGAGATTCACCGAGATTCATCACTTCTTATACATTAGGAACTGCTTCTTCAACCCCATCAACATAAGACACATCCTGTCACTCTTTTGGTTGCTTCATTGACTTGCAAACATTAAAAGTGATTTTTATGTCATTGACTCGGAACTTCAATACACCACATTCAACATCTACTAATTCTCTTCCAATAGATAAAAATGGCCTCCCTAATATGATTGGGATTTTAATATCTAGATCACAATCAAGTTTAATAAAGTTGACCAGAAAAGTAAATTTATCCACCTTTACTAACACGTCATACAAAATACTTATCAGCTTTTTATTAGAACGATCATCTATCAAGAGCCACATAGTTTTTGGCGAAAGAGCGCCCAAATTAATTTGTTTAAAAATGGAAAGGGGCATCAAATTAATGCTCGCCCCAAGATTACACAATACCTGTGCAAATTGATAAATATTGATTGTGCAAGGGATAGTAAATGCCTCGGGATTCTCCTTTTCAGCAACCAAATTACTCGACATAATTGTACTACAATGGTGAGAAACCTTAATAGTTTCAAATTCAAGGTTTTGCTTCTTGTGACTAATTCTTTCATAAACTTTGCGTATCTCGGCATTTACAAAAGTGCATCCACCAATTAGGCAAAAACATTTAGAACTTTGTATCTTCATTCTCCTTTGTCAATCTTTGTGGAAATGGTAGATTATGACCTTCTGAGAAATTACTTGTTGAGCACGGAAAGGGTTAGCTTTGTTAGCACTTATGGAACCTTCCCCCTTCTTATGATCACAATAAGTCCTGGGATTGCCAAGAGTAGGAGCACCATCATTTTGAACCTCTTCGACATCATCATCATGAATTGTATCATCATTGATAATAGGAGCTTTGAAATTATCACCCACTGCCACATCAATATTTGGAGGCATATCCCCAACTACTTTACCATTCCTAGTGGTGATAGTCATGCATTGAGAAGTGTCATTATTTGGGTTTACCACTTCATCACTAAGCAAACCTTCTTTTTGTCTAGGATTTATGTGAGCTGTAATGTTACTCAATTATGTCTCTAATTTTTTAATGGAAGCTGAATAAGAAGTCACCATTTGATTCAAGGCCGAAAAATTAAATTTTATCTCATTCATCACTTTATCAGTCCTCTTAACTTTATTGAGGATTCTAGAAAGCTTATCCTCGGTTCGGTAATTTTTGGATGAGCAATAGGATCCTTTGGCTTGACCCAATCATGAGGTAGAATATATCTCTCTCTATCAAGATCACCATCATGCCAAGCAACATTTCTATCACATCAATCTCTATCATCCCAATTACCATCTCTCTCATTCGTCCAGCCTTGATTCCCAACTTGCCTTTGAAAGGCCGATCGAGAAACCCCTATATGATTAGCAACATACTAGACCTCTTTATTGTAAAGCGCTTCAAAATTAGCATCCTCATCATTCACAACAGCACCCACAACGTTTATATTTTTATGACTATCTCTTGGAGGAGGCCCCATCAGATGCTTAGTAATAAGATCAAGTTGAGTCATCATTTCAGCCATGTTCTCATCATGTTCTTGATATTTTCAAAGCATTTCCTTAGTCACAGCTGAAGATGATGAAATATTTGTCTTTCCTTGTGTGCCAAGCTCTATTTATTTTTGTCATTTGATCTAGCAAAGCCGAAGCTACCACAAATGGTTATCTCATAATACCGCCACCCACAAGTTGGTCATTGTTGTTTTGTTAACATTGTTAAGACTCCTATAAAATATTTGAAACAACACCTTATTCGGAAGACCTTGATCAAGAAAATGTAGCACAGTCTTTTGAAAATGAAGCCACGTTTTATGCAAAAGCTCATCATCACGACTCTGATAATTCATAATTTTATGTCAATCTTGGAGCATTTTAGATGCTGAAAATAATTGTCATGACCCAAAATGGGTCACGACTAAAGAAGAATAAAATAAAGCGGAAACCAAGATAATATAACATCAAATATCCCCAAATCCTGGAGTCATAAGTACAAGAACATCTAGATACAATAGTGAAGAGAAAAATACATCTATCTCAATAAAATACAAGGTTGTCTCATAATATCTAATACATAGTCTGATAGAAAATAAATGAAAGATGATCCAAAGATCCACGACATCTCAAAGTCTGAGCCTCACCATAGAGATCTGGTGATATTCATAACACCTCGATAGAATGATCAACTACCCTGTCCCGAACCCTGTGTACGATCTGTAGGGATGAAACAAAGTAGGGGTAAGTACACCGAAATGTACCCAATAGATTCAACCAACTGGGTAAGAGAAATCGATCAAGAATGTAATAATAAAGAATCCTACACTTGCATCCAAAAAGGGTTAGTACACAATAAGAATATCCAATAAACCTTATAAGATCTCCCACATGTTCAATATTATAAAACCATAAGCAACAACCACACAGTATAAGAAATGCCATCACGTCATACATCAAGTGTCTCGTGACCTTGTAACCTACTCGTAGTCAAGGGTGTTACCATGTCTCATCCTTGCCACCTACTCGCGGTCAAGGGGTGTTACAATATTTCATCCTTGCCACCTACTCGCGGTCAAGGGGTTATATAAAGTGAATCTCACCCTTGCCTCCTACTCGGATCAAGAGAATTGATACAATTATGGAGCATATTACCCTTGCCTCCTACTCAAGTCAAGGGGTGGTATGATGCAACATGATACAATGCAAGGCAATGCTAATCACTCAAATATGTGCATGAACCTAATAATGATATAATGAGAGTAATATATATTATAAGTCTCACAAGGCATGAAATATAATATCAAGTATCACCATCTATCACAATATCTCAACTAGACATAACCATTTCGATCATCAGACATACCCAACATATATATGTATAACGGACCTCACTCGTCCTTACAATATAAATCCATCATCAGTATATCCATCTAACAAGTATATCTCAAGTACCAGACCTTACTTGTCCTCAATATACATCTTCATCATAATTAGATCAAAAGTCACATTAACATAAATATCGGACCTTACTCGTCCACCAGGTATATGTATAGTCATCAAACTGTCCCATTAACCATTAAATTACGAAAATATTTTCCAAATCACTGTTACAATCCTCAATTTATCACACCAATATTTCACTAGATCTTAATTCACAAGTATCCATCTCAGATTAACAATAGAATTATAATAACCCATCATTCGGCTTAACCTATATGACATTTCCATCAATATCACATCTCATCAACATAATTTCACATAAATCAATCTAGATCTCATAATTACCACATAAATATAATCAATAACTCAAATTCAGTCCCAACAAGGTTAGTCGAACCTACCTCAATGTCGAAACCGCACTTAGACAAGCTTTCAATCAACTCAAGCATCCAAACGATCCTCAAATCGACCAATCACTATCAACATCCGATACTACGCATCAAGAGCAACATTTTGATACTCTTATTGGTACGGTTTACAAAATGGTCAATTTAAGGGCTAAAAATTAAAGTTCCCAAATCTGAAAATTAATTTTAAAATAAATTTCTACACAAATAATGGTGTTCATGGGTGAAAATCAAGCTTAAATCGAAGGAAAAATCAACATTTAGTGTTTAAAAATCATAGTCAAAAAATTCCCAATTTTGGACATTGAAAATCATGAATTTTAGGATGAAATCAAGATAAAACTTAAGGAAAATGATTAATATAATGTTAAAAATACTTACCCAGTAAAATCTTTTGAAAATTGTCTTCCAAAATTGCCCAAAAATCTTGACAAGTTTGAAAATAGAGTAAAAATGGTATTTCTCAGGTTTTTAAAATTGCCCAGTGAAATACTCTCCAAGAATGCAGGACCAGGTCCGCGAATACGGGACCAAGTCCGCGAACGCGGGACCAGGTCCGTAAACATTGGACCAGGTCTGCAAATTCAGAGCCTAACCAAGCCCAACTCTCTGCGAACGCGAGGACCACGTTCGCAAATGCGTGGACCACATCTGCGAACACTTTGCCTAATTGTACACTACTTCGCAAATGTGAAGCACAACCTCACCTCGACCTCAGTGAACACGGAGGCTTCTCCACTAACATGGACCAGATAATAGCAAAACCAGCAACCAAGTCAAAATTCTCAACTCGAAATGGACCCCTGAAACTCATCTAAACTCAGAATAACACAAACTCTATATGTATCCATACCAAAAATAGTGATTCGGACTCAATGGAATCATCATAAATCAATTTTAAGCCTTTCTCACCACATTTACTAATCCGACTCGGTAAAACTAGTCTAAAACTCAAAATATTAAAAATGCCCTCAGCAACTCCTAAAATTATTCTGAGACCATTTCTAGAGTTAGTTTCACCATCCAAAACTACTGAAACTGTCAAAAATTTAAATTTGAGCTTCCGAAGTCTGAATGTTGACTCTTAAAAATAATTAAAATCATAACTTTGTGTCTAGAAAACTCATTTTAACTCTAAATTCAGTTCTGCAACTTCCTGTAGTTCAATTTCAATATTCTGAAACAAATGAAATCGTTGGATCCTCAATCCGACACCAGAAAATTAGAATGGTATAAAAACTCACTTTTTAATAACTTAAGTTCCACAAAGTGCCAAAACTCATATTTACTATTTTAAAACTCCGAATTTCAGTTTTAATCGTTCAAATAGTTCAAAATAGGCCCAAAGCAACTTACAAAAGGGTAAAATAGTAATTTTTACAGATACAAAAATGACCAATCAGGTCATTACATCATTCACCACTAAAAATAATGTTCATTCCCGAACATAAAGAAAAGAGGAGTACCTAAAGCCTAAAAAAGGTTAGGATATCTGGCCCGCATATCCGACTTGAACTCCCAAGTAGCCTCATCAGTAGAACGATGCCGCCACTGAACCTTCATAAAAGGTATGTCTTTGGACCTCAATCTCCGGACCTGTCTGTCCAATATAGCTATAAGCTCTTAAACATAGGAAAAAGCTAAACCCAACTTAACAGAGTCATGAGAAATCACATGAGACTCATCTAGAATATACTGACGGAGCATAGAAACATGAAAAACATGATGAACAGATGATAATCTCAGTGGTAATGCCAGCTCATAGACAACCTCGCCAACCCTCCTCAAAACCTCAAAAGGGCCAATAAATTTAGGACTGAGCCTGCCCCTCTTCCCAAATCTCATCACACCCTTCATAGCTGAAATCTTTAACCAAATATTGTCACCAACAGATAACTCCAAAGGCCTAGTACTTCGGTCAGCATAGCTCTTCTGGTAGCTCTGAGCTTTCAAAATCCTACCCAGAATCAAATGAACCTAATCCATGGCATCTTTGAGTAGGTCCACACTCAACACATCAGCAGAACCTGAGTCAAACCATCCGATGGGTGATCTACACCTCTAACCATACAAGGCCTCAAATGGTACCATCTAGATGCTGGAATGGTAACTATTATTGTATGTGAACTCTGCCAATGGTAGGTGTTGGTTCCATCGGGCACCAAAATCGATCACACAAGCCCATAACATGTCCTCCAACACTTGAATGGGGCGCTCGGACTGACCATCTGTCTAGGTGGAAAGCTTAACTCAACTCTACTATAGTACCTAAACCATGCCGAAAAGCCCACCAAAAGTAAGAGGTGAATGCAGAACCTCTGTCGAATACTATAGACACTGGCACACCATGCAATCTAACTATCTCCAGGATATAAAACCTAACCAACTGCTCTGCACTGTAGCTAGTCTTTACCGGCAAGAAGTGAGCCATCTTGGTCAAATGATCAACCACTACCCAAACTGAATCAAACTTGCCCAAGGACGTGGGAAAACCTATAACAAAGTCCATAGTCACTCTTTCCCACTTCCACTCAGGAATGGGCATCTTTTGCATCGATCCACCAGACTTTTGGTGTTCATACTTGACTTGCGGACAATTCAAACACTTTGTCACAAATTTAGCTATGTTCTTTCTCATACAAAACCACTAATAATGTTGTTTTAGGTCAGGTATATCTTAGCTACGTCCAGGTGGATGGAATACCTGGCACAATAGGCCTCCTCAAGAATCATTCTCATCCAATCTCCCAATTTGGGTACACAAACTCTACCATTTATCCTTAAAACACCCATAAAATTAATAATAGCTTCCTTGGCTTCACCCCTCAACACTTTGTCACGAATCAAGCATAACATGGGGTCCTCAAACTGATGAGCACATATCTGATCAAACTAGAAAAATCTAGCCTCAAGAAAAGCCAAAATTCTATGGGGAGAAGAAATATCCAACCGAACCATCTGTCTAGTAAGAGACTAAACCTCTAAGGCTAGGGGCCTCTCCTCAGCCCTCAAGAATGTCAAACTCCCCATACTAGTAGCCTTTCGGCTCAAGGCATCAGCCACAACATTGGCCTTCCCGGGGTGATATAGAATAGAGATATCATAATCCTTAAACAACTCCAACCATCTACGTTGTCTCATATTTAAGTTAGGCTGAGAAAAGATATATTTGAGACTCTAGTGATTGGTGAAGATCTCGCAATGCACCCCATAGAGATAATGTCACCATAACTTTAACACAAATACAACTGCAGCCAACTCTAAGTCATGGGTAGGGTAGTTTCTTTTGTGCACCTTCAACTGTCTAGAAGCATAAGCTATCACATTTCCCCTTTCCATAAATACACCACCCAAACCCATAATAGAAGCATCACAATATACCACAAATGGAACTCTCTTCTCGGGTAAAGCAAGAATAAATGTTGAAGTCAATAAATCTTTGAGCTTTTGAAAGCTTGACTTACACTTATCCCACCACTGAAATTCCATAACTTTCTAAGTCAATCTAGTCAATAGGGTTGTTGTAGAGGAAAAACTCTGAACAAACCATTGATAATGCCCCACCAAATCAATGAAACTTCGAATCTTAGTAACAGAAGTAGGCCTAGCCGACTCATGAATAGTTGCCACTTTGGTCAGATCCACCCTAATACCCTCCTTTGATATAGCATGGCCTAGAAATGCAATAGACTCAAGCCAAAACTCACACTTAGAGAACTTTGCATACAATTTCTCATCCTTTAATCTCTAAAGTATGACCCTCAAGTGTTGAACATGGTTGTCCTCTCTCTTGGAATAAACCAAGATATTATCTATGAACACAATTACAAAGTTATCCAAATAGGCTTGAACACTCAATTTATCAGCTCCATGAATGCAGCAGGGGCATTAGTCATCCCAAAAGACCACCATGAACTCATAATGCCCATAACAAGTCCTAAAAGCTATCTTCGGGATATCAGACTCCCAAACTCTCAGTTGATGATAGTTGAACCTCAAATCAATCATGGAGAATACTGAGGCACCCTGTAACTGGTCAAAAAGATCATCAATGTGAGGCAAGGTATATTTATTCTTGATGGTCACTTTGTTAAGCAGGAAATAGTTACACTTACGCATAGTACCATCTTTTTTCTTCGCAAACAACACAGGAGCACCCCAAGGAGACATACTCGAAAGAATAAATCCCTTTTTAAAAAAATCTTCTAATTGTTCCTTCAACTCCTTTAATTCAGCTGGAGCCATCTGATAAGGAGGTATAGATATGGGCTTGGTGTCCAGCTCCACATTAATAGCAATGTCTATATCACGATTAGGAGGAATACCTGGAAAATTAGTAGGGAAGATGGCCATAAACTCTCTAGCAACCTTGGTGTCCTCTAAAGATGAGGATTCCTGAGTGATAGCCCGAACATGAGCTAAATAAAATAAACATCCCTTCTCCATCATCCGATAAACATGCATAAATGAAATAACTCCCTTAGGATAGGAGCTAGGTACTCTGGTCCATACCAATTAAGGTGAATCTGGATAAGATAAAGTCACTCTCTTCGTATGGCAATCAAGAACAACATAATAAATCGATCACCAATCCATACCCAATATCACATCAAAGCCCACCATATCTAATAATATTAAGTTAGCAATAGTATCTCTTCCCATAAAGGTCACAACACACCCTCGGTACACCCAATTCACCACTAATGATTCACCTACTAGGGTAAAACACATATAGGATCGACGAGTGGCTCACACATGATATCAATATCTGAAGAGAAATAACTCGACACATAAGAATAAGTAGAGCTTGGATCAAATAAAATCAAAGTTGAACGGTGGCATACTGGAACCATACCTGTGATAGCTATATCAGAAGCCTCTGCCTCAGCTCTATTTAGAACAGCATAGAAAACTCTACAACCACCACTAGCTTGTGGTCCTCCACGGGCTCCACCTCTCCCTGTGTCATATCCTCCTTTGGTACCTCCCCTCGCGCCGTAAGAGGTGTATCTAGTAGCTGGTTTTGGGGCTGGAGGGGTGGTTGAGACCCTGAATCCTGAGTGGGAAAAACCTAATGTGGATAATGATTGGTAAAGTGCCTAACCTTATCACAAACATAACAAGCTCTGGAATCTAATCCCCAAGATGATTGTGCCAAAGAATCACCATGTTGACTAAACCAAGAGAGCTATCATGGTCTATCTGAGTAGGCCTAGACCTGACAATACTATCGGATGCTAGAAGAGTTATCTAAACTACCCGCCCCTGATGGCTCTGCCTCTGAAACTCTCTATCCCCGGGAAAGTGACCACTAAACTAACCATAATGATAGAACCTCTTCCTACCACCCTATCTACCATGTTGAATACGCTCTATCATACGAGCATGATCAACAACACTCTAAAATGTACCTCCAGCTAGAATCAAGGAAGTTGTAACCTCCTAAAGATACCATGCCAATCACTTGGTGAAACATCGTATCCTCTCAAACTCGGTGGGAATGCTGGCCATGGCATATCTGGACAATGCATGAAATTTAGCCTCATAGACTGATACTGTCATAAAACCCTACTAAAGCCTATCAAACTCATCATGAACCACTCCAAAAATATCATTATGAACTGGGTCTAAGTCATAACTGGATATCTAATAGGTCGACGAGCCACAACTGACCTCCACCACTCCTTGGCGAGATCGGTAAGTTGATAAGTAGTATAAGCAACACTATATGACTCCAAGATGGCCAAATTACATAGTCGGTCCTGATACTCTAACAAAAACTCATTAGCTCTATCACCTGGGGTGCCGTCAAATCTCGAGAGAGCTAGTCGAACAAACCTCTCAAAACGTTTCTGCTCAACTGAAGACATAGTTGGTTCTAGAAAAAATGGTGGCACCATAAACAAGGGTGGTGCAATAGATGGAATAATTTCCAAACTCTGAAATAGTACATCTGCACCTGGCTGAGGTATTTGAACTGGAGTCATAACCGCCACAAGAGGATATGTTAGGGATGGAGAAGGACTAGCATAAATCATAGTTGGCTCTATTGGGGAAATAGCAGGATTAATCGGTGCTGTCAAAACCAGTATCTCAACTGTAGTTGGGGCTAGAGAAGCTCCTTCCAATCTAGACAATAACCTCAATAGCAACTCCTGAACTGAAGGTGTAGGGGTTGAAGCTGAGGGTAGAGGAACAGGTTTTGTAGGCCCCTCTAGCTCATATGCAGGCCCCGGAGAAGTTGACCTCGACTGCCATCTAGGTTGAACTGCCCCTCTAGAAAGTCCTTGACCTTTGGCCGTATCTTGAACTCTGTGTTGACCATGAGTGGGAGCCACATCAATGGACACAGGATCTCCTATGGATCATCAGGAGCTCGTAATAGGCATCTGCGTAGAAGGAATAAATTAAACACTTTCAAAGTAGGTGATACAAAGAAATGTACGAATAAGAAACAAGACATAAAATTCCCTAAAAAGTATCCCGTAGCCTCCCAAAGATGGGCATGGACGTATACACACCGATCCACGAGACTCTACTAGATACCCTGCTCTTGACTCACGAGCCCAACGAACCTAGAGCTCTGATACCAAACTTGTCATGGCCCAAAATAGGTCACGACTAAAGAAGAATGAAATAAAGAAGAAGTCAACACAATATAACATCAAATATCCCCAAAACCTTGAGTCATGAGTAAAAGAGCATCTAGATATAGTACTGAAAACAAAAATACATATGTCTCAATAAAATACAAGGTTGTCTCATAATATCTATTACATATTCTGATAGAAAAGAAATGAAAGATAACCCAAAGATCCACGTCGACTCAAAGTTTAAGCCTCACCATAAAGAGTTGGTGATATCCACAACACCCCAATAGAATGATCAACTACCCTATCCCAAACCTTGTGTACGATCTGCAGGGATAAAATAAAGTAGGGGTGAGTACACCAAAATGCGCCCAGTAGGTTCAATCGATTGGGTAAGAGAAATCGATCAAGAATGTAATAATGAAGAATCCTACACCTGCATCTAAAAAGAGTTAGTACACAATAAGAATATCTAATAAACTTTATAAGATCTCCTACGTGTTCAATATTATCAAAACCATAAACAACAACCACACAGTATAATAAATGCCATCACATTATACATCAAGTGTCTTGTGACCTTGCCACCTACTCATAGTCAAGGGTGTTGCCATGTCTCATCCTTGCCACCTACTCGCGATCAAGGGGTGTTACAATATTTCATCCTTGCCACCCACTAGAGGACAAGGGGTTATATAAAGTGAATCTCACCCTTTCTTCCTACTCGGGTCAAGGGGGTTGGTACGATTGTGTAGCATATTACCCTTGCCTCCTACTCGAGTCAAGGGGTGGTACGATGTAGCATGATACAATCCAATGCAATACTAATTACTCAAATATGTGCATGAACCCAATAACAACATAATGAGAATAATACATATTATAAGTCTCACAAGGCATGAAATATAATATCAAGTATCACCATCTATCACAACATCTCAACTAGGCATAACCATTTTGATCATCAGACATAACAAACATATATATGTATAACGGACCTCACTCATCCTTACAATATAAATGCATCATCAGTATATCCAGCTAACAAGTATGTCTCAAGTACCGGACCTGACTCGTCCCCAATATATATCTGCATCATAATTAGATCCAGAAGTCACATTAATATGAATATCGGACCATACTCATCCACCAGGTATGTGTATATTTATCAAACTATCCCATTAACCATCAAATTACCAAAATATTTTCCAAACCATTGTTACAATTCTTAATTTATCACTGCAATATTTCACAGGATCTCAATCCGCAAGTTTCCATCTCAGATTAATAATAGAATTGTAATTACCCATAATTCGGTTAACCTAATCACATTTCCATCAATGTCATATCTCATTAGCATAGTTTCTCATGAATAAACATAGATCTCACAATTACCACATAAACATGATCAATAACTGAAATCCAGTCCCAACAAGGTTAGTCAAACCTACCTCAATGTCAAAATCACACTCGGACAAGCTTTCAATCAACTCATGCATCCAAATGACTCTCAAATCGATCAATCACTATCAATATCAGATAATACGCATCAAGAGGAGAATGTTTATACCCATATTGGCATGTTATATAGTTTTAGGGGCAAAACAGTCAATATTAAGGCTAAAAATCAAAGTTCTCGAATATAAAAATTGATTTTAAAATCAATTTCTGCACAAAACATGGAATTCATGGGTGAAAATTCTACTAAAATCAAGCTTAAATCGTAGGAGAAATCCACATTCCAAGTTTGAAAATCATAGTCTAAAAATCCTCAATTTTAGACATTGAAAATCATGACTTTTACAATGAAATCAAGATAAAACTTAAGAAAAATGATTAATATAATGTTAAAAATACTTACCCAGTAAAATCCTTCGAAAATCGTCTTCCAAAATCACCCAAAAAGCTTGACAAGTTTGAAAATGGAGTAAAAAGGGTGTTTCTCAAGTTTTTAAAGCTACCCAGTGAAATACTCTCCGCGAACGTGGAGTCTAACCAATCCTAACTCTCTGTAAACGTGGGAACTAGGTTCGCAAACGTGGAGCTTAATGGTACACCATTCCGTAAATATGGGAACCAAGTCCGTGAACACGGAGCACAACCTCACCTAGACCTTCGCAACTATGGAGGCTTCTCTGTGAACGTAGAAAAGGACATTACCTGCACTATATAACAGAAAAAACAAGCAATCAATTCCAAATTTTCTACTCGGAATGGACCCCCAAAACTCATCTGAACTCAGAATTACACAAACTCTATATGTATTGTAACAAGCGAAAAATTTTCAAAAATCCTTATGGTTGGTCTTGTATGATTTTATACTATTCATGGTTGAATTTTGGTAGCCACGGGTTGAGTTTAAGTGGCCGAACATAAAACGGATCATTTTGGGGCCTAGAGAGAACGTTTGGAGAGTGAGCTTGATAGAACCATAACGTTTGGTGTGGATTGAACCATGTGGGATAATGCATATTAAATTGAATCTATTTGAATTATATTCGCAACTCAACTGGTTTCACTCAATTCGGAGTTCGGATGAGGACGCTATGGCCTAAACAGTGGGACTACTAGAAATTCGGAAGACATTGGAGATAGGACCCGGAAGGAGGCCAAGGCAAGGGAGACGGTCCGTAAAACTTATCAAGGTCCTTTTGAGGTGTTTTTAGGTGTTATATAGAGCATGGGGTGGTCAGTACCCACCCCACAAACCAAGTTAAGGTCCACGGACCACCCCACGGTCCGTGAGACCCCAAACGGACCATTTGGTGGTTCGTCAAGTGGGGCAGTGCCTTGCCAAGGCTGTGGCCAGCCTGAGGGGACAAGGAATGGTTCACGAGAAGTTTGAAGGTATGTGAGAGGTGGTATGGACCGTCTGGTCCATCGTGTGACCCTGTGTGCAGGAATTTTATCCGCCTCATTAAAGGTTAAGTCATAATTTAGTTGATCCTTAGGCCCTTTTTAGGCTTCCTAAAGTCTCCTAAACCCCTATATCGATCCCCTAACCCTCATTCTTCCATTTCAAGTCTCCTATATTCACCTTGAAAATTCTAAAATCCTCGTAGCCTCCATTGAAGAAAGCTTGAAGAATTTAGGGAAGAAGTCCTTGACCAAGTTTGACCTTGCAATTTGTTGGTGAAATTAAGGTATGTGGGACTTTATTCTTGGATCCTCTTTCATCCTTAAAGAACCTATGAATCCTAACTCTTTAAATTTGATTTTTAGCTTTCAATTAAGTTATGGGTTCTTCCAATATTGTTGTAGATTAGTGTTGGG
>JBCEWC010005310.1:0-25265 GCA_038996855.1 Solanum aculeatissimum
GATGAAATTCTTGTTAAGGGCATGACCCTCTTGTTATGATATGATATGTTAAGACTTGTGATCACATAGTCTCTTGTAATGGCTCTTTGAGCATTCTGGGTGCTTGCACCATTTTGATATGTTATGAAGGTTTAGTATGATAAGCTATGTAGATGAGCTATTCCTATTGCGTTGATAGGGAAATGGTTTTGGAAATTCTTGTTGACTTTTTAGTCTAATTATGGCTATGGATTTTATAATGACATGATTTGCCTAATGATGCATGGTTTTGAAAAGAATGTCAATTCTCCGCTTTGAAAGGCTTGCATGCATATATATGTATTCCCTTGAGATGAGGCTTAGTACTGAGGGATTGGAGTCAGGGTGGAATATCTCCAAGGGTCCATACTCCTTTCCGTCAAACCATATGAAAACATGGGATTTCTTCTTAGATGGGATGACTTGTTATGATTCCCCTTGTTGAAGGGTGACTAGGGATCTACCTAGCAAGTAGTATGAATCCAAGTAGTAGCTTAATCGAGTTCCCTCTATTATCGGTTGAGGTCACATCCCCGCTATGATATGATTTGTAGGTTGTATTTCATGCATCATGGCATGGTATATTATTATGATATACTTCTCTTTTGTCTATGTACATTCCTTTCTTATCACTTGTCCCCTTGTCATCTTGCTTGGTCATATTATTATGTCATATGCATTATATGCCCACACTCTTAGTGCATATTATGTGCTAACCCATACTCTTTGTCTATATGTTCTAACTATGTAGGGACCGGTGATGACCTCTATCTCCCATTGGATGACTAGTGACATCTTTGAAGCTTTTTGCTTGTGGTGAGACCTTTTGTTCAAGGGAAATAGCTATTTTCTATCTTCCTTGTATCATATTATTTTCCTTACTTTATGACTTGAGGGTGAGCCTGGATTATGTCGAGGCCTCGTTCTATCTTATGTAGAGGCTATATGGGACATGTTAAACTCTTACACGTTGTATTATATTTTGTTGAGATATTATGGCTATTGAGATTTGATTATGGGAATGATGTTCCTATTAAACTCTTACCGATCTATTCTTGCAAAGTTACTAGACATTCTAAGAAGTAATCCCTAGAAGAAATTTCAAACTTATCTAATTTCTATATTTCTCTTAAATGTGACGCCTTATTAGATCAACAAACATATAATTTACCAGATGCCTCAGAAGTTGTTGGTATATGGATTAATAATGAATTACAAAATATTATTACTACACCTCATATTTGAATTTACACTCACTGTAATACTACCCAATTAGTACACTATTACTACGGGTGTTTATGATTCACTATAATATCCGCTGTTATTTCCTCGGAGAGAGAATGGTTGGCACTGTGGTATTCAAAAATTAGAACAAAATTATCCACAAAATCTTCTGGTTCGTATTAACGATCAACTTCCCCAAATATCTAATTGGTGCTCCATTGATGAATTTCTGACTGTTGAACAACAATTCCTATAAAACGTTAGAAAAGAAATATTGTTTCTTGTCGTGAGTATTACTGTTATAAACTTCAAATTAGAGATAACGAGAAAATGTACTTTTACATTCTGGCAGATTATTCCAACAATATTTAGTGGATGAATTCATTAAGGTTGAAACACAAAGACTTGATTTTCTATTGTTCACCAAGATCTATTTAGGCTAGAGGTATTATCCGGACTAATAGATCTTCATATACAAGGTGAAAGAGATGCTTCAAATGTAGGCATAAAAACATTCCTTCCTGTTAGTTTTACTGGAGGTCCACGAGATATGTGTCATCGATATATGGATGCTATTGCTTTAGTGCAACAATTTGGAAAACCTAACATCTTCTTAACAATGACATGTAATCCCTCTTAACCAGAAATTCAAGCTCTTTTGCTACCAACTGATGAGACTCAAAATAGACCAGATTTAGTAAGCTTAGTATTTAAAGTAAAAGTTGAGGAATTAAAGTAAGATATTGCAAAAAAACACATTTTTGGAAAGGTCATTGCTTATATTTATACTATAGAATTTTAAAAACGTGGCCTTCCTCATGTACATTTTCTTATTATACTCACGCCTGAATATAAACTATTATCACCTGAGGCTTACGATAAAGTTGTTCGCGCTAAAATACCTGATCCTGCAATAGATCCTTACTTACATTCTTTAGTTATTAAACATATGATGCATGCTCCTCATGGAAATTTAAATCCAAAAGTTTGTGCATAAAAAAACTGAACATTGTAAATTTAAATATCCCAAAAAATCTGCTATTGAAACGTCTAAGAGTCCAAACTCTTATTCAATTTACAAAAGACGAGACAATGGCAAATACTTCAAAATTAGAGGTCAATACCTTGATAATTCATGGGTTGTTCCTTATAACTCATATCTTCTTGCTAAATTCAACTATCATATATATATTGAAATTTTTTCTAACATTAAAGAAGTCAAATATATTTATAAATATATTTGTAAGGGACATGACAATTATTTTTCATATACATGATAACGATCCTAATGTACATATTGATGAAATAAAAGACTATCGATCAACTAGATTGGTTTCAACGCCCGACGCTATGTGGCATTTGTTTTCCTTCCCTATTAGTAAAATGATTCCTACAGTTTATCATCTTCAACTACATCTGAAAGAACAACAATTTGTATCATTCAAAACAATCGCAAATCTGAATATAATCTTGAATAATCCCACAATTAAAAGAACAATGTTAATCGAGTTCTTTGTTATGAATAACACAAACAAAACAGTGACGAAACTTTGCTTGTTGTACAAAGATTTTCCTCAATATTTTATTTGGTCTATGAGTGAAAAAATGTGGACTCGACGAAAATAAGACAACGTCATTGATCGCGTTGTCACTTGTCATCCAACAGAAGTAGAAAGATATTACCTACGACTCTTACTGATGAACATAAAAGGCCCAAAGTCATTTGAAGATCTAAAAACGGTTAATGGGACATATCATAATACATTTAGAGAAGCTGTCAAAAAAAAGGCTTGCTCGCCTGTGACAATAACTTAATTGAATGTATGTCTGAGACTACTCATTACCAAATATCACAGTCTTCGACGTTTATTTGCAACATTATTAGTGTATTGTAACCTGCTAATCCTAAAGAAATACAATTTTTTTTTAACATGTTTTGTCTGAAGATTTTACAAATAGATCAAACATGCAAACACATAATATTTCTTATTTAACTTTACACCACATCAACAATATTTTGCATTCAATGAGCCATAATATAAATGAATATAAGCTCATACCAACAAATTTTGACCCTTGCACATCTTTAGTAACAGTAATGCAAGAACCTGTAGATATTTTTTTGGAACAAAATACAATATTTACTGCTGATTATTTACTACTTCACATGCATTTAAATAAAGAACAAAAAATTGCATTTGATGTTACTCTTTATCGAATACTCTTGAATAAATCTGGGGCTCTCTTCATTGATGGACCTAGAGGAACAGGAAAAACCTATCTATATCGTGCCTTATTTTCTACTGTACGATCTAGGGGATTTATAGCTTTAGCTACTGCAACCTCTGGTGTTGCAACTTTTGTACTTCCTGGAGGACGAACAGTTCATTCACGTTTTAAACTTTTATTAATATATCTAAAAATTGTACTTGTAACATTAGCAAACAAAGCCCATTTGCGTCTTTAATTCAAGACGCAAAACTAATAGTATGGGATGAGATATCAATGGCTAGCAAAAAGCTTGTTAAAACTTTTGACCTATTTTTACAAGATATTATGAATGTAAATACACTTTTTGGTAGCAAAATAATTATTCTCGACGGTAATTTTATATAAACTTTACCTGTTTTACAAAATGGCAAAAAAGAAGACTTTATTAGTGAGAGCTTATTAGATTTTGTAATCTGGAATCACCTTGAGAAATATCAATTATTAAAATGAACAAGGCAAAATTGAAATCTCACAACCTTTTCTTATTCCATTTACGAACGAGAAAGATTCATTAAATACTTTATTCAACAACATTCACCCAAATTTAAACATGACCAATGAAGATATTTCTTCCATAACATCTCGTGTTATCTTGACAACAAAAAATATTTTTATTGTCGAAATTAATGAAATATTTATTAATAAATTTCCAAATGATATTATGACATTTATTGGAATAGATGAAACTATTGAACCAAAGGATCATACTGAATATGAAGATTTTTTACATACCCTAAATCCTCCTAGTTTACCACCATATAAATTATTTCTAAAACATAATTGTTCCATTATTCTTTTACGTAATTTAAATACTTCTGAAGATTTATGCAATGGTACACGACTAATTTATCTTGACTTCAAAATATACATAATTAGTGCAAAAATAGTAAGCGGTGATTTTAAGAAAAAAATATATTTTCATTCCTCGAATATCTTTGCTATCTTCACAAGATGCAAAATTACCCATTTCATTTAAAAGAACATAATTTTCAATTCGACTTTGTTTTGTAATGACTATAAATAAATCTCAAGGTCAAACACTTGATTTTGTTGGAATCTACCTACGTGAACCTGTTTTCTCGCATGGTCAAATTTATGTGGCTTTATCTCGAGCAAAATGTTCATATAATGTTAAAATATTAATTCTACCAGCAACCGAAGACAATCATGATAATCATTCTACTTACAATATAGTCTATAATAAAATTATCAAAAAAATATTTCCTTGAAATATTCAATAATATACAAAATGTAATAACATAATATTATGCATGTTATTACTTTGATTTACTTTATGTTAATTTGACTATTCCTCTCTTTGCTTCATTATATGTTGCATATTAACTTTTTCCTCCTCATTTAACCAGAAAATGACACAAAATCTTTATATATGTGACATAACCCCAAAAATTTCAAAATGGACATGCAAGGTACAAATTATCGACATATGTGGACCAAAAGAAAGCAAGGATAAAGGAGTAAGATATTTTAACATGATTGCGCAGGATGAACAAGTATGACTTTGACTTTTTTCCTTCTTTATAATATTATTTTTCACCGTCTATAGTATTATACTACATGATACTATCAGTAATCATCCTGCCTGATACAAATACAGTCTGCTCAGTATTGATTAAAGTATTCATTACTGATTGTAGCATGTTAATGAGAATCTTAGAAATTATTTTATAAAGAATCGTACAACAGGAGATAAGCTTGAACTCCTTCGCAGAAGAAGGGTTCTGAAGTTTAGGAATTATGTTGACTATTGTGCAATTTATAGTTTTGAACATCTTGCCAATTTGAAATAACTATTATATTTATTATCTCTTCTCGAATGTAAAGATATACTTGCTCAGTAATATTTTTATACAAAAATGAAATTTTTTTAGAGTTGCTAAAATAATGACTTGATTCAAATTAGCAATACTTTGTATAAATGTCTTTGTTCGGATAATTTCATTTGTTGTTTCACTGATAAATACTAAAAATATATTTTTTGCTACAGGAAGATCAGGTGAAACTTATCATTTATGGTGATGATATTCCTGCCTATCAAAAAAGGATAGAACTTTACCATACCTACGTATAATGAGGGGACATATGCAATTGCCATATTTAAAAAATAAAAAACTAGTGCATACGTTTAATTAGGTTCTTGATAGAAAGAATATCATTGATCCAATTGAAAAAAATGACAGAGATGCACTGTCGCTGCCTACAAAGCTTAATATGGCATGTTTTCAAGATATTAAAGATTATATCCTGTGGCCAATGATGAGTGATACAAATATAAATAAATTTGGTATGTCTATTATCTTATTCTAATGATTTGATTAAATGTAATATAAACTGTCAATTTTAACCTTCCAACCACGCATGAACAAACTTTCAACACAACTATGAATAGACATACTTGTAATTATTGTCAAATGTTCTTCACCCAGATATGTTGCAAGTGTAGAGAAGAGAATACATGAGCTCATCGTTATGAATATATCGTAAGTAGATTCATTTAAATTAAATTTACTCATCTTTCTATTTCATTTTTACTTTTGAATAATAAGTATGGTAATAAATCCTATTATTTTACCAGCAAATAAACTCTTACCTTCACTATATGGGAAGAATAAATTATAGAACATGAAGGTAAACAATTTCTACATGAATTCTGTCAATATCCTGTAATCCTTGCTCGACGTATTGGCGCGTCCAAATATAATGGTAAGCTATCAAAAAATTATATTACTTATAATTCATTTTCATTTTTATGCTAGAGATTTGAAGATGACAAGGTAAGAATTTATAAAGAAGAATACTCTCTTGATACTGATTCTTTTTCTAAGACATATGCCCATATTTAATTCCTTTCCATTCCTTTCGTTTTTGTATGCATAAATGTCTTCTTCCTATTGCTGCAAGCTGTTTAATCCTTCTCCCTTTGCACTCAACCTCTTTGTTTTTGTATTTGTAAATCTTTTTTTCCCGTCACTACAAGCTGTTCAATCCTTCCCCATTTGCATCTAACCTCACCCTTTTCCTTAGCATATATTTATGAGTTGTTTTGTTGATTCCATTGTAGTTACCATCTTTTTACCCATTATTTGTACAGTAGTTGATACAAATATTTTAGGATAACTAAATTTTACTATACTTGTTTATTCATATTCTTGGTGTAATTGAGCTTTATACAAATCAGAGATTTCACATAAGTTATTTAGACTTCTGATGTTGTAATTACTATAATAGCTATAAATATTTTCTATTGGTTCTTTCATGAAAAAGTCTAAACATTGTATCCTTCTTTAACATATATTTCATACGCGTCAAAGATTTGATCATTTAAACTTCTGATCATATTGTTACTTATTTATTACTACGTTATATGTTTAACGCAGGCGTATCATTAACAACAAAATTCAACATAATAATTCAAATTGATCCACCTTATCTGCAATGTCGACAGCTAAGAAAATGGTACCACATTGCTTTCCTGTATACTTTCATTATTTTTCCTTATGTCTTAATATTCTGAATAACTATCATTTTAATAATACACAGGGTAACAGAAAATCAAGAGATGCAGACTTCACTTACCCACAGAAGTACCTCAAGATCGGGGTTTCTCATCTTTGTTCCAATAAATAAAGAAATAGTGCCTATTGCGAATATTGACTCACAATAAGATGTTAATGTACCACTCTTGCTTCAGTTTATCTCAACAAATCTGCAAGGATAATTCTTGTTCTGATAATCCTCTTAATGAAAGGTCAAACATTCTCACTTGAGGCAACAATAACATTTCTGTTGATCCTAAGAACCTCTATACGTTGGTATGTGCAAATTGTAGACAAGAAGTATGTTACCCAACCATAAGAGAAGTCGATTGTATGAATTGTGACCAGAGAAGCATGTTAATCACTACGTAATTTGCAATTTATATCTATACATACATTTACATTAATTCCTTCATCCTCGTATCAAGAATGACTAATTATTTTGTTTAAAATGTATAACATTATAGGTGCAAATTGGAGTTACACTTAGAAGATAGCTCTAGTTCAACAATTAGACTAATTATGGATAAAGAGGCAGAAAAAGTGTTATGTCTTACTGCAAATCTGCACCTATGGAAGATATTCAGGCAAACTTCAATAACAAGTTATTTTTTGTACGAGCAAAAAAAGACTTTTTCTTGAACCTCGCGGACTACAACAATAAAGTTATATATCCAATCGTGCATAAAAAGAAAATCTCTACTTACTCTCTTACATCATCAAGCACTATGTTTATTCAAGAGGGAAGTAAAAGAAAGTAGCAAATAGAACCACCAGAACTTACTCAACAGGTTGAATCACTCAAAATAAAGCAGAAACTGGAGCCAGATACTCCAGAAAAGAACTACTAAAGGTCATTCGTTCTTTCTAAATATATTCCTTTTAATTCTAAATTCTTGCTAATATTAAGAGTTCCTTTCATAGGAAGGGATGTTTTTTTATGTTTTTATTAATTGATTGATAGTTGTGATAATGATGAAGTCTAATTTAAATAATATTGTTTCTATGTTTGTTTTATGCCTTTGCCTCAGGTTTGCGGGTGGACAACGTGAGTGACTGTTAACTGTACTAATTAACCATCCAAAAATCCCTTCTTTTATTTTTGTATTCGATTAATTTTTTCAACAAAGATTTGTGTGTCTTTCAAGAATGGCAAGTCATCTTTTACCTCATGAAGTAGCTGACCTATTGTAACGACCCATTAAGTGGTTTTTGAAATATAGAGTTTCGTATGTTGTAAAATATTTATCTCGTAAATTTTAATGTGTCTTTTAGATTATTTGAGAATTTTCACTGATTAGCTAAGGAGTAATTTTAGATAATTTAATAAACTAGAGGTTACATTGATAGTTTAGATAATACTCTATACTACTTATCCTATATTAATTAAATAGGTTAATAAGATTTATCACTTTCAATATATAAATTAAATAAATAAGTAAATTTAAAAAAAAGAATAGAAAAGAAAATAAATATATATATAGTAAGAAAGGGAGCCCTATAGAGAATGATACGAACAGAAAGCAAAAGGAAGCACACGACTGAATGACAAAACGCAGAAAGAAAAAAGAAGTGGGGAAGAAAAAGAAAGGAAAAAAGGGAGAGAAAATTATGATTTTCATATTCAAGCGTCAATGTAATTATTCTCGTCCTTTCTATTAAGTTTCATGAGATTATAAATAGATTTTTAGGGTAGAAACATGTACAAGTTATGAAAATATAGTCCTAGAGTTCTTAGAATAAAACCTTGATTTGAGGGTCGAATAAAGATCCATTTTAGCTGAAATTTGATATACAAGTTTATTGTATTATGGGTAAATACAATCTGAAAGAAATTTTCATATTCGAATTCGGGGACTCGGAGTGACTTTTTGATCCAATTTTTGAGTCGAAAATAAACTATAGCAATATGAGTGTCATTGGACTCGTATTCTTATGAATAATACATATTTGATAGATTGTAAATATTTTGGGGCATTGAAGAAAGAAAAAATATGTGTGGATTAACTAACTTGATTTTGGTTCTTCAGTTGAGGTAGGTTATGATTTATTCTATGTGTTAGAAAGACTCTTAATAGTAATTTATATTCATTAAGTGATGTTGTGAAATTATTCTATGCATTTGATTATTGTGGTTTGGATGATTGATATGTGTTGTGATTGGTTTGCAATCCTAAGAACATGAAATCCATAATCTTGAACTTGACTTATGAAAGTGATGGCTTAAATAAAGAAGGCTTGATGAAATATTATTAAAGAAGTAGAAAGTAATGATAAAGAATGATGAATTAAATATAATTGGATTGAGTGTCACATTCCAACATGATATAATTGGATCAGGTGTCATGTTCCGACACGATATAATTGGGTCGGGTGTCATGTTCCGACATGATATAATGGGATTGGGTGTCACTTTTCGACACGATATAATTGGATCGGGCGTCACGTTTCGATATGATATTATAGAATCGGGTGTCACATTTTGGCACAATAATATTAAAAAAAATACATTAAATTGATTTAATATATTTAATCTCAAATAATCCATCTCCCAAAAGAAATGTGGTGTAGAGGCTTGAGTCCTCATGTTTGTTCTTGATACTTTTGTCTGACTACGTACCTATTTTATGATGTTATCACTTGTACTTGTTGCTTGCCACCTGTTAAATGTTATAGTTGATTTCATGATGTGACTTTATGCATATTAATTTCTATTTGGAGTCGGCCGATGATACCTACTCAGTACATGTGGCTCGTACTGACTCCTACTTGTATTTTTCTTGTGTTGATTTTGTGGAGTGCAGTGGGTGTTCCATTGACTTCGGCTCACCCTCAGCTCTACCAGTCGTCGGTATATCAGATTTCACGGTGAGCTAACCTTCTAGCTCGTGTTGGATTCTATCAGTTATGGCATGATATCCTTAGTTTTCGGGCATAAACTATTTATTTATCTATTTTGGTGTTGCTACTCTTAGACTTATTTTTTGAGATTAGATGTCCTTGATGTGATGACTTTCAGATTTTGGGGAACGTTACGTAAAAGAATTAGTAGGTTTTATTATTCTTACTTTTATAAGTTTGAACTTCCACATTAATATTGTACTTTATAAGTTGAACTGCTAATAAAGGTTGGGATTTGTATTATTGGTTTGCCCACCTAGGAGGGTAAGTGTGGGTGTCACTCACGGTCCATTTTGGATCGTGACATGGTTCAATAGTTCACAATATCCCACATTTCATGATATGAAGTATGAGGATGCATGCAAATAAGGCACAAAGATAGAGACAATATTCATCTCAATAAGTGCATTAAATGTCAAAGTTCTCAAAACTTAATTATTTATAATGAACACCCTCCATTATACACATTTGGAAAAGAACTTTTTTTTTAAATACCCAACCATCATTTATCAGTTTTTAAGTCTCAAAAATAGGTCACAATTCATGATCCCACTCATCAGTATACCCATTCTCCATATGAAATAATCACAACACAATCCCATCCTCGAGTATCATAATAGAATTAGGATTACACAAGTTCAACATCATCAAATTAATAAATACATGCTCTCAGAACAATTCAATTAACAAGTAAGGCCTCTACACGAACAACACAAAAAAAATTCCCAACTCAATTACGTGATACGATCTCATCTCATAGTTCAAGATATAAGGATGCTCAATTATCCATTCTATTCATAAAGAGGGATAACAAAACCTACCTCATTAATCGAAATCACACCCGAACACCTTTAATTGGACATCTCTACTCAAATTTCAATTCCAAATTACTTTTTCACTATCAAGAATATGACATACAAATGTCAAGGAGTCCAGCAACACCCATATTGCAAGGATTCAAAATCAAGGGTAAAGTGATCCAAAAGTTAATTAATTTTAAAAAGATTGAGTAAGAAATTATTTAGAAATCATCATTTTTTCTAAAGTTTAGGTTCTTGAAGAATCATGAAAATTTGAGATTTAAAATCAAGAATTTAAGTTAAAATGACAAGGTAATTGATTGAATATAAAGAATTTCAGTAAAAAAATACTTACCCAATAAGTTTTTGCAAAAACCTTGTCCAAATTTGTCTCTTTGAGCTTAAAATTTAAAATGATGAAAAATAAATCACTTTCCGATAAATTACTGTTCAGTCACGATTTGTGCATCACAATCGCAATCACTAACCCTGCGATCGCAAAGTACACAGGGGACAAAGCATCACGATTGCGACTATTATCCCTGCGATCATGAAGAATTGAGGGAGTAAGCATCGTGATCGCGAGACATCCTTCAGCGAATGCGATGAATACAAGAGTTGCATCAAAACTAAATTTTGAAAAATAAAGTCTTCAATCAGACCCTCCCATTTTGTTCATAACCTCATATACACAAATCATATATCCTATCATACTAATTTCAATATTTCAGATTCAATCAAAACGTCAAAAATCTAATTTGAGGTCTTCTTGACCCAAAATTTGATTAGTCACAATTAAACTTGTTAGGAACCCAAAAGGATCAAAATTTCCTCGGGACTTTTGAAAAATATGACAAAGCCACTTTTAAGTTTAAAATTATCTTCTGAAATCAACGAAATCACCAAAAATTCAATATGAGCCTCCAAACTCAAGATGTTGACCCATGTCAAACATAATTCATTTTTAAACCAAACTTTCCAACTTAGTACCTCAATTTCACAAAACAACTTCGAATTCAAAAATGAATATACTCTTATATCAATTTTCACGTTACAAAACTTATAGAATCGATAAAATTTCATTCTCAGACTTATAGCTCATATTGGTACCAAAAATTACTTTTGAACAACTTAAGTCTTTTAAAACACAAAAACTCACTAATTTCTAAATCTTTCAACAATTTTCAAAATTTACCATACGGACTGATCTAATATTACCCGAGACAACTACCATAAGGGCAAAATGATAATTTTCTAAATATTTAAAAAAAAAAACCATTAAGGTCATTACATATCATGTCTAGTTAGACAGTAAAATATTATATGAAAATCCCAAAAGGATTTAAAAGGTTTTAAAATGATTATACTAAATAGTACCTCAATAATTGTGAAGTTGCTTGTCATAAAGATTAATTTTGATTTTATTAAAATAATAAAAAATATCATGTCATAGTGCAATGATGGATGCATTTTATGTATGTTGCTTTTATTGTTCTTGATAAAATAATTTTATTAATGTGCATGCTAAATATAACATTACTCTTATCAATAAAAATATTAGAGTAAATCAAATATTGATACAAATTATTTATTCTAATCAATTGTGTCAAGATTTATTGATTATGATATTGCAGGAAATTATTTTTATAAAGTTTGATCTCAAGAAAGCCATTTATTTTATCTGAAAAATACTATTTTATAAGATAGTCAATTTTAGTATTATGAAAATGAAAACGTTTGTCACTTGATTGTTGCTATGAACAAGTCAAACGAGCAGTTTATCTATGTTGATGAGGTCACAAGTCGAATGATTATCAGGAATATATTTAGCTGAGCTCAAAGATTCAACATATCCAAGAGAAAAGAAAATAATATATCAGGAAGAGCTCAAGAATGTAATATTTTCATGAATATTATTTGATCATAAAGACATAATTAATATTAATATTTGAAAAACTAAGTACAAAAGGGAGACGCCCTTAACATGAATTAAGTGATATCTTACTTAAGGGGAGTATAATACGCGCCACATTCTTTTTTTCTTAATCATGATTTTGTTCTACTAAATTTTTTGGTAAAATTTTTAACGAGGCATCTCTCAAAGCGTATTATAAGATATATTTACTTCTTTTCCTTCACTAGGACTTCTTTCCAATGAATTTTTGCTAGTAAAATTTTCACGAGATATATCATCTATTGATGAACTTCGATAAGTAATAAATACATTATATTGTGGTACTCATTACACAATCTTCTGGATAAACTTAAAATCAAGAAGGTAACTTACAAGTAGCTCCGCAAGAAGGTACATATAAGCAGTTCCGCAAGCAGATTTCTATAAATAACTTATACAAACAAGTTTTATAACCAACTTATAAGTAGCAATGCAAGTGAGTTTCTACAATTAACCTACAAATAGTTTCCTTCAACAACTTTTAACGATGCAACAAACAAAACGTATTACTATACTTTTTTTTACTTGGACATTCAAGGAGGAGTGTTGTAAAATGAATGTCCACATAAATGTAATTTATATTGTAACATACATGTACACACAATATACATTGTATATAAGATGGATACACACAACATACTATGCATTGTAAACTAGCCAACCATATAATATACTTGGGTACCAAGTATATACATAACAAATAAGAGTCCGGAGTCAAAAGGACAACAGATTAATTGGAAAATTTCAAAAGGGTATCTTTTATTTTTAAATACCGAAACGGTAAAGGCGCAGTTCTGATTGCGCCTTACAAATCTGATAGCCGTATTTTCCGTCGAAGACGACGTTAAGTGGAATAGGGTAGTAAGGCGCGAGGCCTGTTGCGCCTTACAAATCTGACAACCACATTTTCCCGTCGAAGACGACGTTAAGTGGAATAGGGTAAGACACAATTCTGATTGCGCCTTTACCGTTTCAGTATCTAAAAAAAAGAAGATACCCTTTAAAAAAAATTCAATTAATTTGTTGCCCTTTTGGCTCCAGACTCGTACAAATAGATATCCATATAATATATTTAGGGATCGTTTGGTGTGAAGGAGAAGTAGAAATAATCTTGGGATAAAAATATATTGGTCCTTAAATTGATGTTTGTTTGGCAAATCCGGGATAACTTATCTCAGAATTAATAAATAGTACCGGGATAAGTTGTCCTTTTTCTTGGGGGTATACTAATCCTAAGATAAATTATCCCGGGATAAAAGACAAACTTGATCTTTTAAACCTTTTTTACATCTCATTTTGTATATTTATGTATATTTACGTTATTTTTAATACAATACATAATAACATTCACAACCCTTACTCTTTATTTTATGATACTTTTTCCTATTTTTCTATTAAAAAATTCTTATTTTCTTATATTTTGATTTTCACCTCCCCTGTACCCTCTCCACACCCACCCCACCCATCCCCACCCTTTTATTTTTTAAATCTTTTTTATAAAATATTTTCACAAAATTCAAACTTCACCCATTCCTTCGCTCCTTTCTAAAAAAATTGATATTTTTTTTATTTTTTAAAATAAATAAAATTCTATTCTATCCCATTTAATCCTCCACTCCTAATTTATTTATTTTTATCTTTTCTATATATATTTTTATAGATATGTACACATATTTTTAAATTTTTTTTCTACTTGTGTACCATTTATAACAGAAATAAAAAATCTATTCAAGAAAAATTTTTTTGCGACAAGTAAAAACTAATTTTATAAAATAAGAAAAAAATAAAATTGAAGGATTAGGTGGGTAGGGTAAAATTATTTTTTCTAAAAAAATTATATAAATATTTTTCAGAAAAAAAAAAACTAAAACATTGGTTGGTTCGCTGTGCGGGGGAGGGGGGTTATGGGAGAGGAAATTATGAGTGGGGTGAGAAAAATATTTTACATTTTACTTTATAATTTAATATTTAACTTTAACTAATACTAATTTATTTCTTTTTTTACAAGGTGTAATATTTTGTCTATGAAGAGCGTGATATTGTATTTTTTTTAAAAATAAAAGAAAGAATATGATACATACATTTCAAACTAATAAATGATAATTTAAATAAGAAACTCATATTTATAACAATTTAGATATGAAACTAAAAAAAATAAATAAAAAATTAAGATGTATTTTTAACACTTTTTTTTAAAATGATAAATGGTGTAGTAAAAACTTGCATAGGTAAGTTGAAGTGTTTTTTTTCTTTAGTATTAGTATTTGGGTTTTTGAGATTTTCAACCATTTTTACTTCTCTCCCCCACCCTAGCCCCCACCTTTCTCTCTCCTCTTTATTATAAAAATATTACAACAATTCACAGATACATTTCTGCATTTATATTTTCATGGTTTCTGAACTCCCTTTTGCCTTTTTGGTGAAAAATATAGCTAGAAAGTTCGCTAACCTTTTTGGGTTTTAATCTGTTGGAAACTCTTGTTTTGCGCATGACCGTGATGGATGAGATTGGAATTGATATCAGGTTTGACAGTTGAATTTTCCAGCTCCCTAGAAACTTTTGTTTGTATTTGTTTTTTCTTTCCCTTCTAATAGTTGAATTTAGAGCCAATTAATGTAAAATCCGGGTGGATGTGAGCAAATCTACCATCATTTGGCAAAAATAGTAGTTTTGAGGATTATTTATTTTGGGTCTCTTTCGTTTGGGTTTTATGGCTTCTTTTTTTGACCATTTTCTTTTTTGATGTAAATGGTTTATGGTATCTTTGAGATTTTGGGTGTGTGATTACAGTCTTTTTGGTTGAATTGTATAAATTTCTGACGTGGGGCCTGCTTGAGAATTCTAGAAACGATCTTGGATATTGAGAAATGAGCATTTGGTTATTGGAGTGTGACTATTTGGGTTTTGTTAGTTCTTGAATTTTGTGACACTTTGAGGATTGCTGTTTAAATGAATTAAAGAAGTCAAGGATTACTGTATCTTCATTAGGTGTGTATATTTTTGTTTCATTTGGTTTGAATGGAGTACTGTATGATTGATGCTGATGGATTGGGAAACAGCTCGGACCTTGAAGTGGATGACATAAGGTGCGATAATATAGCAGAAAAGGATGTCAGTGATGAAGAGATTGATCCTGAGGAATTGGAGAGGCGAATGTGGAAGGATCGTGTCAAGCTCAAGAGGCTTAAGGAAAGGCAGAAACTTGCTGCACAACAAGCTGCAGAGAAGCAGAAGAACAAGCAAACCACCGATCAAGCTCGGCGGAAAAAGATGTCAAGGGCTCAGGATGGGATTTTGAAGTACATGTTGAAACTCATGGAGGTCTGCAAGGCTAGAGGATTTGTTTATGGCATTATACCTGAGAAGGGTAAACCAGTTAGTGGTTCATCTGATAACATAAGAGCTTGGTGGAAGGAGAAGGTGAAATTTGATAAGAATGGTCCTGCTGCAATAGCCAAGTATGAAGCAGAATGTCGTGCAAAAGGAGAGGGAATTGGCAACCAAAATGGGAACCCACAAAGTGTTCTGCAGGACTTGCAAGATGCAACCTTGGGGTCCCTTTTGTCTTCTTTAATGCAACATTGTGATCCACCTCAGCGGAAGTACCCATTGGAGAAAGGCGTCTCACCACCCTGGTGGCCATCAGGGAATGAGGAATGGTGGGCGAAAATGGGTCTGCCTAAGGGTCAGAATCCACCATACAAGAAGCCACATGATTTAAAGAAAATGTTTAAAGTTGGTGTTCTAACTGCTGTTATAAAGCATATGTCACCTGATATTGCAAAGATCAGGAGATTAGTTCGGCAGTCAAAGTGTTTGCAGGATAAGATGACTGCAAAGGAGAGCTCAATATGGTTAGCTGTTTTAAGCAGAGAGGAATCCACTATCCAGCAACCAAGCAGTGACAATGGGTCATCTAGCTTAAGCCAGGCACCTACTAGAGGTCATGGTGACAAGAAGAAACCTTCTATTGATAGTGACAGTGATTATGATGTTGATGGTGTTGATGATGTTAATATCTCTGTTTCATCTAAAGATGAGAGGAGAAATGAACCATTGGATACTTGTCCTCTGGATGCCGTTCCTCAATCTCACCAAAGTAAGGAGCAAGGAGATGGGCAACGTCGAAGAAGAAAACGTGCTAGGGCAAACTTTCAACAGACTCAATTGTCTCCCACTGAGCAGCAACCTGATGACGAGGCTAGAAACACCTCACCTGATATGAACAATTCCAATGTGCAGTTTTCTGGGTACATTACAAAAGAACTCCAACCAGAGAACAATATGATGGGACTGAGGAAGCCTGTGGAGAGAAACTCTGAGGGTCAATCTGAATTACCATTAAAAGACTCCAACCTTTCCATGGTTCCATCAGCTAACACAGTCTCTACAGAGGATACATTCGTAGGCAATGGGCCATCAATTTATCCAATGTTGGAAAATTCAGAGGTTGTCCCATATGAATCTAGGTGTCATCTTGGAACTCAAGATTCCATTGTGCAACGCCAGCTTCATGATACTCAGTTGCAGAGAAGACTTCAGTTTTCTAGGATGAATAATGAACCTCGAAATTCCATATTTCATTATGGACCTTCAAACAATGAGTTGCATAATGGACCTCAAAGTTCTGTCCTACATCATGAACTACAGGATTTCAGTTTCACTCATGGATCTCAATATTCAAACTTGCATCAACCCCCCGTATATCAATATTATACACCATCGACTGAATTTGGGTCAGCTCATGAAGAGCAGCAGTCTCACTTGGCATTCGGTCAGCCTCAGATTAAGTCACGGGATTCTGGAGTTAGATCAGCAGTGCTTCATGGAAATAGAACTGATATTTCCAAAGAGGACCACCATTATGGGAAAGACACATTTCAGAATGACCATGATAGACCTGTTGAGATGCGTTTTTCATCTCCGGTCACTGGTGGCTCACCAGATTATGCTAGACTCAGCAGTCCGTTTAACTTTGACCTTGATGTCCCAAGTACATTAGATACTGGTGATTTGGAACTATTCCTTGATGAAGACGTGATGACATTCTTTGCCTCGTAGGCAGATGTGGCAAATACAACATTTAGAATGTGAGTTGCAGAGAAGCGAGCTTATTCACTCCCTTTTTTATTGTTATTTAATAGTGATTTAATTGTATATCCTTACTTTTTTATGCAGGTATGCGAAAGCTGTGCCAACATATCGTGAACTGGAGTGAGTCCTCTCTCATTAAATGAGATCCTGGACTGTAAGTTATGTAGTCAGCTGTCAAAATGTAAATTTAGTGGCAGAAAATCTTTTTGTTTCTTTTCTTAGCATGTCTTTTACATATTGCTGCCTTGTGTTTTGCAGAATTGAGATAGTTTCTGATTGACAAAGGCTGGAAAGCTAGAGTTCCTTATCATTTTCTTTAATCATAACGAACTTCCTTGTCACGCTAAATAATATTCTTTAAAGTGCTATAAATGATAATGGATTTTTGAATTTGTTCTATTCTTGAGGAAATACATTTGTACATGTTCCAGTAGCTCATCTCGAGGTTCTCTTTCTCTATAATTTGGAAACCTCATCATTAGCCTTATTAACATGCCAACTAGGCTTCACGAATTTGTTGAATGATTTGAATAGCACTACCCAGTTTGCTTTTTTTTTTCCCTCACCTAGTGCAGTCAAAGGTGCTCTTGAGACCTGAAGCGAGGCGCAAAATAAGTTCAGTGCTTTGCTTGCTTAGCGGACGCTTCAATGTTGTCATCAAGAATTTATCACTTATATTTCCTTGCCCATGAGCATAATCCTGAAAAGGTGACACTAAACAGTTGATATTTCACTTTATCATATTTTTTTAATTTCTTTGTCCATACATTTGTTATTCATGTTATTGTTTCTCCATTTGCACCTTGCTTAATTAAAGCCTCAATAAACCTTGGAGTTTGTTTTGCTTGTCTCATTTGATAACACTGGTCTCACCACTATTGAGAGTCATAAGGAGCTTCATCATAAATCTTGAAGCCTTAGTGGCATCTTGCACCAAATTTGTGCCGTTTGTTGTAGAAAATGGTAAGGTTAAGTGGAATTAAAGAGGAGAGAACAACAATATATGCTTTCTTTTAGTAATAAAAGAGTGCAATTAAAAATGGGGATCTTTACAAGTGATCCGAGTCTCAACACCAACTTTAAAGTAGGAAGTATATCTGTAATGAGTTGCAATTTAACTAAATTCTGAGGGCAGAAATATATCAGCACTGCTTTCCCTCCCCTTCCTAACTTTCTACCCATGAACAAACCATTATCTGGAACTTGAGTATGTGAAGGTTCTCTTGTAATGCCAAAGAGATTGACTTGTTATGGCATATTTTAAGTTAAAGTTTTGATGTTTATCCTGTCACGAAGTCATAATTTGACCATATGTTATTCCGAATAGCATATATAGCTTTCTTCAGCGAGGATCTTTCATTTGCATTCAGTTGCAATTGGAAAGGTGATTCGGGAATAGGCTCCTCCTAGAAGGTAGGATATCATCTTAGTTACAATAGCTAGACATCCTTGTAGCATAATCTTATTGATAATCAACCGTTGAACATATAAATATCTTTTCTCAAAAATAAAATTAGAAAGAGACAGTTGAATGTATGAATAAGTTCATTTGATGTTCCCTCTTAGAAATGCTTTATTGTTGTTTCTACCTGTTGTGCTTTTGTTTTCACTCGTGAGAGTGAAAAATCAAAATGAAAATATGACAAGAACAGGAAGTCAGGAAGCACGGGAAATCCCATGGTCCTAGATATTATTTTGAAAAATGTAACAAACTACAAAAGGTTTTCCTTATTTCCGTTATCCTTGTATGTTAAATACAATGTATCTGCGGAGATGACAAATTGTATAATCCAGTAAGGAGGTCTTTGATTATGTTTATGATGGAATCTGAGCTAGAACGTAGAGGCTGCCTTTATATTGATTTTCTTATCAGTACATATTGCATATTGCAAGAAAAGCTTGATAGAAGTGCCCTACTTTGGCGACTAAGAAGATCTTGGTGTTATTTTTCATATAGACTTTAAGAGAGTGCTTTTGCAAAATATCACTTACGGAACTTGTCTTTCCTACTTCTATTAGGGAGGCCATTTTCCTCTGCTATCCTAGAGAAAATATTTCGACCAACCAAACATGGGAAATTCAAAAACATTTTTTGATAATGTTTTCCTCCATACCAAGCACCCAGAGTGATACGAAAAGAAGAGAAATTGTATTAATTTCTGTATATTTTGGCTAGTACATGCATTCCTTTTTCGATATATAACGATGAAGTTTTGAAGTGTTCCTTTTTTTAAGATAGTATATTCCCAACTTATGTTGTCTTCTCAAATGAGAATATCTTATGATAGAACATATATAAACTCATTCGTTAGAAGGTGCATGTAGCACTCGTAGATGATAAATTGAGAGTGTTGCTTGCTATGATTTAGCCATTCCTAAGCAATCCTCCAAATGTACCAGTCTGTTGGTATTGAACTATGATGATTGAAGATGTTAAAAGAGGAAGGGTTTAAGAAAGATAGACTTTTGAAACTTATGGTTCAAAAAATCATGGACATTTCTGTGGCTATAAATCTCATTAAAAGTAAAATGGAAGTTTAAAGTTAAATTATTTGCAAATATAGGATAGTGTCGTTTATTTTGGGACAAACTAAAAAGAAAAGAGTGTCACATAAAATGAGACATGGGAGTACAATATTCAGGATCCATACAAACTTAAGGACAATATAACCCAATGAAGCAAAAAGTCCATGTTGGTGATCCTAACTTGTTGGGGTTGAGACTTACAACATATTTGGCCAAGTTCTCATTTAAAATGTGCTTTTGCTTGGAAGTGCTTTTCGGCAAGTACTTTGGAGAGTAGCAGTCGTGTTCGACTACACAATTTGAAAAGCACTTTTGTCAATATTATAACAATAATTTGTGATTGATTGACTTAGGTTTGAAAGTGCTGCTGGGAAAAACTATTTTTTTAGCTTTTGAAAAACAACTTCTGCTATTATGCAAAACACTTATCTTTTTATTCTAAAAGCCTGGCCAAACACCTCAACAGTTTTAAAAGATATGTTTCAATCAGTATTAAAAGCACAAACAATACAAGTTGGGTAGTGTTCCATTGCTTGAGACTAAGTCAAGCAATACAAGTTGGGTATAAGTTGTTTAAAAAGATATTTTTCAACCAGTGTCAAAAGCACAAGCTCAATGCCAAACTGACAATAATGCTTTCTATGTGCCAAGAGATTGAATCTGAGGCAGCAAAGGATCAAAGAGCATTGAGCTCTTTTTGGACGTAAAGCAAAGTGCAGGACATTAAAGAACACATGCGCAAATGAAGAAAAAAATGGAACACTAGAAATGCACCTTCAAGGATAATAACTATAAACATAAACATTAACTATATGGACAAGTTAATAGAAAAAAGTTAAAATTGAGAAAAACTACTTCTTGTTTAGTGTGCTGCCCTCTTCTCGGCAGAGCCAACTGGTGATGAGATGCATGCCTTAAGCTTCTGTTCTTGAGGCAGATAACAGGATCTCCAATCTTTTGCGCGTTGCTCTTGTAACTGTTTATGTTACAGGTAGTCTAAAGCAAATTCAATGAAGGCTAAAGTTCATATAAATTCGCTGGAAGTGTGAGTAAGTCAAAGAGTGACACTTGAGCCTTCTTTATTCTATGTTTATTTCTTGCCAATTTATCCTTTGTGCTCTTTCTGCACCGCCTTGTGTTTCTTTGAATTATTCAAGAATGTAGAAAAAAGAGGAAATGGTAAGCTTGTGCTGCAAGATTCAGCTAGTTAAAATTTAGACTGCACTAAGCTTTATTAACCAAAGATTCCTGTTTGTAAAAAGTAGGCGACCACTTTAAGATCAGTCACGAGGTTGCTTTCAAGCAAGATCATTTGTTTTCTGATCTTTGTATATGAGATTCCAGGAATTCTACACTGGCTCTTCACTGGCTCTTATTTGATGGGTCAGAAAAGTATCGTGCGGTAGTATTGTTAGTTAACAATTAAGAAGAGATGAGAAATTGGGAAGGTAAAGGGCCTCTGTGGTTATGCTGTGTGCTTATTGGAATCATGGAACTTATTTGTTTAAACTTTAAAAGACCCACTGTGTTTTAACTTTGAGCATACAATACCTGAATGTCTGATTTCCTTGTCTACATTTGTCTTCTCCTTGATTGCAGGATGCACCCAAAGAAAAAATTAATAAGAAAGAAAAAATCTTAGGAAAAATAAAGTAAATTCATCATAAACCAAATCAATGGATATGAAATCTTTCCATTTATTGTCAGTGCTCTAGTCTAATTGCTTCTGTGAGTTAAAACACGGTCAAGATTCCTAGCAACAGTTTGCAGAAACCTTTTTTGAAGGTAACAAAAAGATGGGAGGTAGGAGGACCATTTCTAGTTGCATCTTGGGGCTTTATAAATTATGAGGGAAATTCTTAAGATTGGAGGTATTTTACTCGTGCTCTCATGCAACTGAAGTAGCAGATAAAAAGTGAGGGAGAAGCAGAGGGAGATATCAGTTAGAATGAAATGGCCTTTAGAGATTGTTACCTTCCTATAACTCCTTCATTGAGAATATATCCGAGGCAAATCATTTGATCTTCCTTTGTCAGGGTGGATGAAAGTGAATCACTTAATTTGACATCCTTTTAGCGGAGTGCCGAGACTGTTCATGTACTTCAGTTGTCTGCTTTGAATTAATGTGCTTTATGCAGTTTGGTATTTCTTTGGCTCGTATCTAAGAAGTTGTCATTATAAATGGCATTTATACGAATGTGGACATGGTCCGTCAATGTGTCAATTTTTAGCAAGTTAATAGGCCTACTTCATGTGACATGGGACCTGTTTCCATGTTGCTCGGACTCTCCAAACATGTTGCCGTACCCATTGATATTTTTGAAGAGTCCGAGCAACATAGTGGTCCTGTTTTGTATCTGAAAGAACTAACAGGCAGGTTAGGTTTAGTGCTCCCTCTCTCTCTCTCTCAAAAGGTTTAGCCCCTGTACATGACCTTTTGCAGCTGAAAGAATTGAAAAACAGATGCAATGGATGTCTGGACCTGATTCTAGGAGCCTGGCCTTTTGCATGTTCTAGTGAAAGAATCAAGATTGACCTCCCTGGTCACAACATGCCGCTTTCCTACTTTTTCTTTCTGTTCTGTTCTTTTCTTTTTGCAGCACAAATGATATTATCCTTGTGGAGGCAAACAGAGAACAAATATTACCAAACACACAGTTTCAGATATTTTCATTAGTTTTCTTTGTTCGTCATCCTTTTGAAAAGGGAAAGTTTCACTGGTTTTGTAATAGAATACAAGCAGAATGTATGTGTTAATTATTTCATCCTTGTGAACACATCACGAATCGTCTTTGATGGAATAAAATGTAAAGGATTCAAGTAATTTGCATGGTATGATGATTTTTGTCTTTGTTTTTCGTTTCTTCGTTCTGAGTATGCGCACCCCTTTTTGCACATTTACGATTAGACTATGTACCTAGAATGCTGTAACGTTAGGACCTCAGAACCTCTTCCATTTTGAAGTTGTCATATTTGTGTGTGATTAGTGTTTGTTGATATTGTGCAAAGTAGAAGACCTTTAGGTTTTTCTCATCAGATAGAGTTTCACTAATCAGTCAGAAGTGAGATATAAGACGTGTTTGATTGCCCATCTATTGATGTTTATTTTCACAACCAAGGTCGCACTACCAAGGCTTATAGTCTAGTGGTACAGGTGGTGGAAGTCTGTGGTATGCATGTTTGCCTGAGTATAGATTTGCTCATAAGTCAGTAGCATCTGAAGTTAATTTGCATGCAGTTCTACTGAAGGATGTATGACTTCTCAAGCGACTATTGGAGTTGGGGACCTCTTGCAAAGCTCTACTTATTTCATGCTTTGTTTAAAGAAGCTCCAAGTGTTTTGAAGCTTGTCTGTCTTTCTCATGTCCTTCCATCTGCTAATATCTACCAACTTTTGCACGGTGGCCATCTTTACTAATGATATGCTTATTTTGTTCAAATAACATGATATGGTACCCGAAGAATGGTTTTCTTCCAGCTCTATGATGCATTTCCACACTTCCAGAAAACATGCATGTTCAATACTAGTTGTATGATGATTTAGATGGGTGTACTCAGTGTTGTTAAAGGCTCTAATTCTTGAAGCCTAGGTGTTTTGTTTTGTCCCTCACTTAATTGACGCTTTATACAAGTGCAAAGATGCCAAGCCATATCCCTGTTCCTTACGACCTTGGTCTTTAAGATCACAACAATAGACCTATATATCCTTGCAAAGTCATGCATCAATTTGATTAAAGATTTAGTATAAGAAATTAAACATGGCACACATAGAACTATGGTTTTTCATATAAATCCAAATTTTGAAATGATCTTTTGAATAAGGATAGCAATGAGTTGGGGCAGGTTTTGCCTTATGCATTTAGCAGATGTATAAACATGATTTTTCGTTTTTTGCTTTACGTGCTATGTTTCTGTTCTTTTGTTGCCTTTTATCGAGTTCAGTGTTACAATACTTGACATGAGTTTTATTTTTTCAATGATATCGTTCATTTAGTTCTCAATAGTATGTCATTTCAACTATTCCATCCACTTAATTACTTTGTCATACTGAGAATAAATATTTTCAAGTCCTGACTTCTATCTCTCTTTAAGTTACTCTGCCATTGCCTTTTCTGAAATACTTTTGAAGCCTTATAATTTCTTGGAAAATGATAATTGTTTTGTGTTTGACAAAGAAAAATGGGTACATGGTTGGTTGATGTATCAATTTCTAGCAAGTTAATAGGCTTAACTTCATGGGACCTATTTCCATCTTGCTCGGACTTTCAAAACATGTCACCACACCCGAGTTGGATCCTCCGAAAATATACTACTTTTGAAGTATCCAACATGTGCCCATTGACATTTTTGAAGACTCCGACCAACATAGACCTGTTATGCATCCAAGAAAAAAAAAAACTAACAGGCAGGTTAGGTTTAGTGCGCTCTCTCTTTTAAAAAGGTTTAGCTCCTGTACATGTGGCCTTTTGCATCTGAAATAATTGAAAAACAGATGCAATGGATATCTGAACCTGTTTTTAGGAGTCTGGCCTTTTGCGTGATCTAATGAAAGAATCAAGATTAACCTCTCGGGTTACAATATACTGCTTTCCTATTTTTTTTCTGTTCTTTTCTTTTGGCAGCACAAATGATATTTATCCTTGTGGAGGTACCTTACCTTATGTAGAAAAGGAGAAAGGGCTACCCTAGCAACATTTTTCATCAGCAAACTATGATTCTCTGTGTAAAAACCAGAGAATTTTAATTACATTAAGAATTATATGTAAGAAGACTTGTGATACCAACTATTATACACAATGGTTATATATTAGCATGATAATGTAAATCAAAAACGAAAATCAAAAGGTATCACCTATACGGGCAACATGATAACCTCCTCTCCGGTAATCATCGGTCCTTAATTCGTCTTCCAAAGTACA
>JBCEWC010005311.1:0-25265 GCA_038996855.1 Solanum aculeatissimum
ATTGCATTACATTATGCATCTTTATCATTTATGAACTTGTGAGTGCCTATTTATGGAACTTGTGATGGATGAGCTTGCTCCTTATATTGTTGATCTATAAAAATTGAGGTGGTTATTAAGCTATATGTTATGTACATTGTGAACTGTTAGGTTGGACTAATTTTATGTAGGTTGTAGTTGTGGAGGTTTGGTTGGAGAGTTAGGAGTACTCGTATTTTGTATTACTTGACTTTGCGTTTAGGAGTTCACTTGTTGAGTATCGTGTGTTTGGTACTCACCCATTGCTTCTATATTTTTGTAGGTTATGCGCTCAGATCTTTGTGATACTCTCTCTTCTCTTTTTATCCGAGGCTTTCTGTGAAGATTAGTGAGGTAGCTATTTGTCATCTCAGCGAGCCTCATCCTTCTATTTATGATCTTGTTCTACTTTAGTGACAACATCATTTGAGACTTGTGTTTTCTTTCAAATCTATTGTAACACATTAGAGGCTTGTGCACGTGACAACTAGGCTTTGGGGATTTTTAATTAAGTTGACTTATTATCCGCAGTTAAATCTTTATTTTTATGATTTTTTCTGCACTTTATCATTGTAATTAAATTTTTGGCTGACTTGTCTTGGTGGGATAAGACGAGTGTCAGCACGTCCATTTTTGAGTCGTGACATAAATCCACCATTGCCGCTGAATTGAAAATCGACGAGGGGAGAACAAATATAGAAATTCGATACATTGTCAAACGTAGTTCATCGCCAATGGTGATAAAAAACAACATGGATGTATTTTGAGGTAAAATGTAACGACCCTGGAATTTTGAAATATTCATTGTGCATTGATGTAGTTGCCAAGACGGATAGAGTGATACATCACTTTGATGCTATATCTGGCGAAGTTATGTGTGTTGAAGGAACTGCTCATGATACACATGCTCTTGCCGTAGTTGAATAAAAAATTGATAATTCATCTTATATTCTAGAATTAGAAATAACAAACTACATAGCTGATACACATAATACAGAAGTGAAGGAGAAACAATTGTACAAGAACAAGGCAACGCTGATTGCAGTAATGACGAAATATAAAATAGAGAACAATTTCAACTTCAAGGTCAAGAGATCCGACACAAAGAGGTATGTAGTTTATTTGTATCATACATGTGAATCATATAGATTATGTTATTTAGTGTAGCATTTATTTAATTTTTTTTTTGTTATGATATATGATTCATTCGTATGTATGATGAATCAAACAAATATGCTAAAGTGTATGCACGTGTATAATGTCATGTTGGTGTAGCAAGTTATAGGATACACCATATTAATCACAAATTCTCTATAGCTGGTACACTTGATATGTTAATATTGTTGAAAATTAAGCTCCTGAGTCAAGTATTAATCAATTATGATTTTGGATGATTCATTGCAAGATAATTCTTTAACACAAACCTAAGTCAATGCATCAAATAAATATAGTAAAGTGTATAACCACGAATCATGTAATAATGGTGTATCTAGATTTAATATACAATGTAATAAGATGAATTGTTTATAGGTTATTATGAATTTATTTGTATCATGTAGTAAGATACACTGCATGGTGTACAATGAATCACGTAGTAAGGTACACTGCAAGGTGTTTGATTCATTCATAGGTTATGATGAATCTATTTGTTATTTGACACTGACAAAATATGCATGACACATAACTAAATGAATACATTTTTTTATTTTGCTTAATAATTTATTTATTTTTATATAAAAATTTGTTCTTGTAGTTTATTAATTTGTATCACTGACAAAAATTATAAAAAGAATCTTAAATAAATATTTATTAAAGTAAATGAAACATTTTTTTAACTGATATATACATTATGCAATTATGTTTTGGTCCGTTTGTTGGATGATTGTAGTTGGACTATGAAGGCATCTTGCCAGAAAAAAATCAGAGGTATTCAAAGTAAGGTACTTCAATAGTGAACACACATGTCCATTGCGAGATAAGATGTTAGACAAGGTACAAGCTACGATTGGATTTGTTAGTGATATAACAACTCCTAAACTGGTGAATCATAAGAGAATTCATACTCTGATTGATATAATTGAAGATGTTAGATCAGTATATGAGGTTGAGATTTCTTACCAACAAGCATGACATGCTAAGGAACGTGTACTAGAGATGATAAGGGGTAAATTTGTAGAAAGATATAAACAAATGCCTATATATATATATATATATATATATATATATGTTAAATCATGTCTATCCAAATCCATATATACGAATGCATAAGACAGACAACAGTGAATTCATGTATTTGTTTATACCATTGAGACCCTTTATTAGAGGGTTTGAGTTTTGCGGACCAATTTTTGTGGTTGATGGTGCACATTTTAGTGGAGCTTATAAGAAAATATTTGTATCAACAAACACACTCGATGAGGTAGATATTTTATTTTGTTATTGATTTTTTTATGCTTAAAGTAATAATATATGAATCTAAAAGCTCTTGATAAAATTATTATTGAATCTGATTAACTAGGTTGCATAATATCATTGACTTATGGAGTTGTGGACACTGAAAATGATTGTTCTTGGACATGGTTCTTTCAACAATTCAAAAATACTTTTGGCGAGCGAGAAAAATGTGTGTTGTATCAGATAGAAACGAAAGTATCATGAAGAGAGTAAGTGTGGTGTATCCAACTGTTCCCCATTATGCATGTATATGACATCTTTGGAATAATGTTTGTACAAACTTTAAAAAGAGTAGGATAACACTAAGTTTTATTCTACTCAATAACAAAGACATATAGAAAAGAGGATTCTGATACATTGATGGCTAAAGTGAATGAAGTTGATCACAGAGTAAATGAGTATCTTGATAATGCTGGGTATGAAAAGTGGTCAAGAGTTCATGCAACAATAAATAGGGGGAGAATGATGATATCTAACATTACTGAATGTATCAATGGGTGTCTTGTTGAGGCACGACAACTACCTATATTAGATTTTTTGGAAGAAACTAGAATTTTATTTAGCACTTGGCACTGTAAAAATTGAGAAATTGCCTCGTATACAAAGGAAACATTAGGAAGGAGATTTGAAGAGATTTTGATTATAAATACATCCAAATGTTCAAGAATCTATGTATCGTTTTATAAATTTATTGTGAATCATGTAATGTAGATTTGACTAGTTGTATTCTTTTGCAGGTTGTTGTATCGTCTGAATTTATTTTTTTGATTTATGAGGAGGGCTGAAGATATATAGTTTGTCTTGAGAGGAAAATATGCTATTGTGGAAAATTCCAACTAGACAAGATACCTTGTGCATATGTTGTTGCTGTTTTAAAAAGTAAGAATGTCATAGATATGCAGTCGTACTGGTTAGATTACTACAAACCAAATGTATTAGCAAAGACATATGAAGTTCCAATGCCAAATAAACAAGATTGGTCCGTTTAAGATATTGTGTTAGATGATGTAATTTTGCCTCCTAGATTCAGGAGAATGCCTGGCCATCTAAGGAAAAGAAGAAAGAAAAATTCAGATAAAAAAATATCTTCAAACACAAACTGTTGTGTGTGTTGTGGACAAGAAGGTCACAACTGATGAACTTGTACTTTTTTCTAAAGAAAAAGTGATTTACTAAAAATCTTTTATCTATAATTTTTTAATTATTATATTGAATAACAATTAATTATATATTAAATATTGAAAAAGTACTAAGTTTTAGAGTTAAATACATGATTCATTGAAAGAAAATTCCTTAACCCAAACTTGGTTCAATGCATCAAAATACTGTAGTAAAATTCTATAGCTGTTGATTATGTAATAATGGTGTATCTAGTTGATATATTAAAAATGATTTTAAAAATTAAGCTCCTGAATCATTCATTAATCCCGTATCAGTTTGGATGGTTCACTGCAACTAATAATGTGTAATTACTCTATTTTCTTAACTTATGATTGATGTATCATGTAGTAAGATACAATGCATTATCAAATTTCATGTTAAAAATTAAGCTTCTCAATCAAGCATTAATCTAGTATCAGTTTGGATGATTCACTGAAATCAAATTACTAAAGTAAAATGTATATCATGCATCATGTATTATAGGTGTATCTAGTTTTAAGATATAATGTACATACAATAATTTTCATCATAGGTTATTCAATTAATCTATTAATGTTATTAAAAGTCAATTTCTATGTATAGTGTTAATCAAACATCATTTTGAATGATTCACTGCAACTAATAATTTATAATTAATCTATTTGGTTAACTTATAATTGATGTATCATGTTGTAAGATACAATGCATTACCAAAATTTTATGTTACAAATTAAGCTCCTGAATCAATCATCAATAAGGTATCACTTTGAAGGATTCATTGATATAAAATTACTATATTAAAGTGTATATCATGTATCATGTAAAATAGGTGTATCTAGTTTTAATATACAATGTATAAACCATAAATTTTCATCACAATTGATTCATTTAATCTATTAATGTTGTTAAAATTCAGGTTTCTATATAAGTATCATTTTACATGATTCACTATAACTAATAATTTGTAATTAATCTATTTGCTTAACTTATATTTGATATATCATGTAGTAAGATACAATGCATTACCAAATTTCATGTTAAAAGTCAAGCTCCTGAATCAACCGTCAATAAATTATCATTTTGAATCATTCATTTCAAGAAAATAACTATAGTAAAGTGTATATCATGTACCATGAAATAGTGGTGTATCTAGTTTTAAGATACAATGTACTGACCACAATTTTCAACATAGGTGATTCAATTGATCTATTAGTGTTGTTAAAAAGTCAAATTTATATATGTAGTGTTAATCTAGTATCATTATGTATCATTCACTGCAACTAAACAATTGTACTAAGATATAAAGGATCAACCAAATTGACTAAGGTGTATAATTGATAGATACACTCCAATATAAAACTCTCTTCATTAGTGTTACATTGACAAAGTAAACTGTATCATGACATATGATACATAAAAATGAATAGTAATTGAATAATGACACACCTGATTTGTGCAAGATAAATAATTATATTAATTTTTAAAGATAAAATATATAGAATTCAGAAGACTACTAAGTAAAAATTAAATTAACACCTTCTTAGAAAAATATTAGAAAAGATTCATTTTTGTTCCTTCTTTGGACTAGTGATAAATATCTAATCGATATTAACTAAGATATCTACAAGTTCTTCTTTGGACTGTTCCTTCGATTTTGGTGGGTCTTCGTTGTCACTGACATATTCTGCCATAGTATTTTCACAACCATATCTCCATATTAGTGCAACGTATCTTGTTCGTAGAACCTCTGAGTCAAAAACACATGATGAAATTTCAATTTCATCACTAAGATACTCGACAAAAATAGTCACATACAATCCACAGTCCATAAAAATAATTATATGTAAATTTATAACCAAAAGACGAATAATTTTAAGAATTATAAACATGATATGATACTTACAGGCTATCAGAATCTTGTTGGGTAATTTCTTGTACAAACTCAACATCGAAAGGATGCTCGGGACCCAAAAGCTCTCCAAATTCTTTGTCCTTATAATATTCCAGTGAGGGCCAATCAGTTATATTTGTGTACTCATAAAAAAGACTATTCTTCACGTACGCGGACAACATTTGATATAACTTCTTTATCTCACTCGATGATACTTTTTTCGTGTATTCAATGATGAATCATATAGAAGAATAAGTTTTTTTTAGGACAACAATAACAAGTACCCAATGGAATTCACCATGATAATTTACAGGTATGTATACTTCATCCACTTGATGCCAAGGTAAATCGGCAAGGAGGGAAAATTCTTTGATCATATTGGTCAGTGATTTCTCAAGTTTAGATACAATTGCACCAATTGCCATGTATTCTTGTGTACTAATATTTGCGTCACTTAGAGTGTTATAGTACTATCATGTGCACGACTGATGTATGAATTGAATAAGCAATTGGTGGTAGTGTATCTGTATTTACTCGATAATTTATGCTTTGCCTTCTTTTGGAGATAGTAGAAGACTACATCAATGTGCTGGACAGTGGATCAGGTAAAAACTAATAATAAGTTGAGTTAGATACATGTAAAAATACATGACTATGAATCACCTAAGTGTAAAAGGATATGAATCATGTATATTTCAAAACACATGACTATGAATCTCCTGTGTGTAAAGATATGAATCAAGTGTATTTAAGTACACTTGACTATGAATCACCTACGTGCAAAGAATATGAATCTTCTATATTAAAAATACACATGATCTTGAATCGCCTATCTGTAAAAAGATATGAATCATGTGTATAAAGAACACATGACTATGAATCACCTAAGTGTAAAAATATATGAATCATATATATTTAAAGAGACATGACTATGAGTCTCTTGTGTGTAAAAGATATGAATCAGGTGTATTTAAAAATACATAACTATGATAATCTAACTGTAAAAGGATATGAATCATGTATATTTAAAAATACACGATTATAAGTCTCCTGTGTGTAAAAGATATGAATCATGTGTATTTAAATATACATGACTATAAATCACCTATGTGCAAAGGATATGAATCTTGTATATTTAAAAACACATAGCCTTGAATCACCTATGTGTAAAAATATATGAATCAGGTAAATTTAAATACCTCATCAGTCTAATATTTCTTCTTTTGAGACATGACATAGATTCAATTTTTATCTCGAGGAGTAGCAACAACAAAATCAATAAAATCAAATCCAAAAGAAGAGAATTTTGCTCTATAACGATCTTCATTTGATTTCATGGATAATTACTAATATTTAGTTATACTTTAATAGGTAATGGACCAAAAATTTTAAAAAATGTTAACCAAACTTACTTGTTAGCATGTGTTTTAAGGAGACTTTTGCAATCCAAGCACGAAACTCTTCCATCAATTCAGATGGATGTTGATAAGTAATTTAAAAACCTTCAAATAAAAATTTCTAACGTACATGGGACTGCATCTTGTCTTTTTCCTTTTCACTAGATCCAAACTCGATCAAATATGGAGATTGAAAAAACTTTGATGGATTCCTTTTGCGTGGAGTAGGGATAGTAGAGTCAACGTGTAAAATAATTTCTTTCCTAGTAATTTATGAATGCTTAAGACAATGTCCTCGTATTCTTCATGAGTAACATAATTCAAAGTCTTAATATCAATTGGAGTGCGAAGACGAGACATAATTTTAGCTATCTTAGCCTCGGCGCCAGAAGATACGGAAGTTGATGTGGTAGAATCCTATAGGATGTAAGTTTAGGTGTAATAAAATAAGAACTACTAATAAAACAAGTAACACTATATATTGAATACAAAACTTGTAATGACCCATTAGGTTATATTGAAAACTAATCCTCTTACTTTCATAAAATATCCTCTCATAAATTTTAAGTGGGTATTTTGAACTATTCGATAACTACTATTGCTTAGTTTATGGATAATTTAGATAATCAATTTAATTGATGGACTAAATGTTAATTTACTTGACCTGTTATACCACTTAGTCCATGTATTTTAAAATAAGTTACAAAATTTTTAGAACATAATTAAGAAGAAAAAAAGGGTTTAGGATTCTTTACATCGGTTACCAGCAAAACTGAAAAATAGAGGCGCTCATCAGGTACAAATCAATTGCAATTCCAACCTTTTCAATTTTTATTACTACGTTTCATTTTACCATATATATAGATTTGAGGACCATAATGTTTCTTAAGGTCACAACACTACACATGGTACTGTTTGATAGATTGGGGCCAAGAATAGTGGTCAAATATTAATATATATACTAATGACAACTTTTTGTATAGTAGGAATGATCCAATAGTGCCGTAATAATTAGGAAGTATGGTCCTTACATATAGCCTTGTACTGCCAGGTGCAAATTTTTGGCATACGAGTAGTGTTCTTTAGTTTAATTACTTCTCATTTTTAATGTTGTTCTTATAATTATCATTTTATAATTTTGATTTTAAATATTGAAGATATTAAAACTCAACCCTAGATTTGAAATTTAAAGAATTTCACTATAGATTTAGATGAATATTGGGTTTAGGCTAGGTCATATAGTAATACGGGCGTCATTGGACTTCTTGTGATGTGTATGTTTCGTTCTGGATAGAGAATTGCCATTTTGGGAGTTGAATTCAAGATTTATACATTTGATAAAATTGTTCGAGTGTAGTTCCGGCATTGAGATAGGTTTGACTATCATTTTTTGAGATTGAGATTGAGTTATTGAATATTCGTACATTATAATTTATGGGATGAGATCATATCATGTGTTGAGTTGAAAATTCTTATTGTGACGCCCGTGTGGAGGCCTTAATTATCTAAGTGGTTACTTTGACAACGCATGAGTCACTTTTGCATTGCAGAATTAAGGGTACATATGGATAGAAAACAATTGCATATGGTTGGCAGCTTTGTGGCACGTTGTAAATTCTACTAATTTTGTATCTCGGATTATGCAGTATGTACATGAACTAGTATATAATATTGATCAATTTGAATGAAGTTTTGTTGCCATACGTTTTTGTTAAGTTGCCAAATCACTGATTTCCTTCCCACTAACTTGAAACTCATTTTTATAAGCATCTAGGAAATATCTCAAAGATAGGCTGCCTTTCTTTAGTAAAAGTGTAACACTAAGCATCCATGGAAATTAAATGTTCTATTGTTGTTTGTTTTTAGATAGATTAGTTTCTCAGGAGCTTTCAGGATTTGATTAGAAGCAATACCCCAATATGTATAGAAGAGGGTGAACATTATAACTACTGGACTTTGAGTACTTTGACACTTATTGAGTTGAATATTATCCCTATAATTGTGCCTTGATTGCATGCATCCTCATACTACAAGTCATGATACATTGAGAAATTGTGAATTATGAAACTATTTTTTAAAAACCCTTGACCACGAGTTAGGTGGCAAGGCAGTTGATACATTGTGATTCATATCATGAGTCTTTGACCACGAGCTAGGTGGAAAGGTAGTTGATATATTGTGATTGAGGTATATGGCCTGCAAGGTTCCCATGGGTCCCCTTAGTCTATGGAACCTTAGCTCGATGGGGGTGTATACAACAGGTTGTGCGATAGTTTTAATACCACCTTGCATTGCATTCATTGCATACCATCTTATTGTACTACTTGTGGTTGTTTTGAATTGGCTTATTTGAGATTATATGTTTACTTTATTCACTTCATTCTATATAAATTGGTGGCACCGATGCCGGATTGGTTTTTCTATTGCTAGTGGAAACACTCCTAGATTATTTCATAGTTTATTCAATTTTTATTTTCGAGTTGATTAAACCTACTAGGTATATATTATGTGTACTCACCCATACTTCGTTTCCCCCCCACAGATTCCAGCTAGGGATTTCCACGTGGTGATTGATTCGTTCGAGCAGTTGATTTTCCAGATCTAGTGGTGAGATTCAGGGCTTCAAGTTGCCATTAGATTCTATCTTAGTTGTGTAGTCTTTATTTCTATTCAAAGACCGAGATATACTGATTTCACTAGTTTTATTATTAGATGCTCTTTATATTCATGACATCAGGTTTTGGGATATGTTTTTATATGGTGACTATCTATCTATTGAGTTTCTCATTTTATTGTACTTTATTGTTAGGTTTGGAATTAAGTGACATTTTAGTCATGACCCCATTTTGGATCGTGACAAGTTCGGTATCAAAGCCCTAGGTTCAACGGTCTCACGAGTTAAAGAGCAGGGTGTCTAATGGAGTCTTGCAGATCGGTAAGTAGACATCTGTATCTATCTTCGATAGGCTACATGACATTTCTTAGGAGAAATCCTCTTTTCATTGATTTCTTTCATGCGATTTGTTCATATTAAAATTTTTGTATGCCTCTAATCTATTCTTTATGAACAGATGCCAAGGACTAGAGTTAGAGATACCAAGGATGAGTCAGTACCATCTATCCAATCCCTAGCTAGAGGGCGAGGCAGAGATCGTGGCAAAGCTAGAGGTCGAGGCCGGGTTAGAGGAGTAACATCAGCCCGAGGTCAGACCAAAAGAGCTTCATCTAAGCCTACTATTGACCTAGTTTATGAGCTTGAGAAGCAGGCTGAGGACCCATTTCAACCTCCTAAAGCCTCAGAGAATACACCAGTATTACAGGAGTTATTAATTTAGTTGTTGGAGAGATTGGAGGGTACCCCTATTACTAGTGATCTTCTAGGTACCTCGGTTCCTGCTATACCTGCTGGTTCTTCACAGCCAGCTCATGGACCTAGTATGGGATTCCAGACCCCGAGTCTATTTTCTATGCCTCCTATTGTACCTTCGAGGTTTTCAACCCCACCAGTTTCTGCTAGTGTTACTATGTCCTTGTCTGAGCAGAAGAGTTTTGAGAGATTTGTGAGATTGGCTCCTCCTAAATTTGATGGTACGACTAGGGATGGGGCTTATGCCTTTTTGACAGATTGATAGGATCGATTGTTCATTTTGGGTATTCTGGAGGCCCGCGGAGTAGCTTACACATCCTATCAGTGCACAGACACGACTAGAGAGTAGTGGAGGTCAGTTGATGCTCCAACGATGGATTGGGAGCAGTGTACTGAGATCTTTCTTGAAAGGTTTGTACCTTATAGCCTTTGTGATAGACGTCGTGATGAGTTTTATAGATTAGAGCAGGGTTCTATGACTGTGACTGAGTACAAGACATGATTCCATGAGTTGTCCCATTATGCCGTGTCCAATATTCCCATGGAGTTTGAGCGGATTCATCGATTTGTGAAGGGGTTCACAAGTTATCTTCAAAAGGCCACACCCTTTCTTGTATTATCCATTGGTTCCTTTTAGAGCATTGTTGACCATGCTAGGATGATAGAGGGCATCAAATAGGTACATCATGGTGGTGGTAAGAGATCCTGCCATCATGGTCAGTTTAGTAATTATACAACCAGATATAGAGATTCTTAGAGGTAGGACACTTAGGGTTATCAGGGGAGACCAATTCATGCAACCATTCCTAGTATAGATAGTACAAGCAGACCCAGATTTATCCAAAATAGTTATGATGGTTCCTCCAATTTAGGGATGTGCAGTGGTTCTTCTGGTTATCCTTCTTAGAGTTTTGGGCCCAGATGTTGTTATGTATGTGATGAGTTTGGCCACAAGGCCAAGGATTGCCCCAGGCGTGCTCTTATTTCTTTTCCGTCGGGGACACAGATGGCCTGGTCTATACCAACCCTAACAACTAGAGGTGCTTCACAGAGTGCGAGAGGTAGTACTAGAGGTTCTAGGGGTGGAGCTCAAGGTGGTGCTCGTGGTAGATCACAGATTAGTGGTGAGCATCGGGTATGTTATACCATTCTAGGCCGAAAGAGGCAGAGACATTTGATGCTGTGATTACAAGTATTATTCTAATTTTCCACTGTTCATCTTCAGTATTTGTTTACCCTGGGTCCACCTATTCATATGTATCTACTTATTTTGCTAATGACATTGATGGTGTGTGTGAACCTATTGATGTGCCTATTTGTGTTTCTACACTAGTGGGTGAATCCTTAGTGGTGGATTGGGTATATCAGGGTTGTATTATGGTATTCTCAGGTAGAGAGACCCAAGTCGACTTGATCTTTCTATACATGCTTGATTTGATGTTATTTTGGGTATGAATTGGTTGTCCCCTTATTATGCGATCCTTGATTGTTATGGTAAAACTATGACCTTAGCGTATCTGGGTTTACCTCAATTAATGTGGATAGGTTCTTGTAGCTCTTATACTAAGGGGTTGATTTCCTATGATCATGCTCGACGTATGATGGAGCATGGGTGTTTATCTTATTTGGCTCATTACACGATATTTCTAAGGAGTCATCTTCTTTAGAGACCACGAGGGTGGTGAGAGGGTTCATGGATGTGTTTCCTACTGACTTACTGGGTGTTCTTCCAAATTGTGATATTGATTTTGCCATTGATTTAGAACTGGGCACTAAGCCCATAGCCATTTCCCCTTATCGGATGGCTCTTGCAGAATTAAAGAAACTAAATGAGCAATTAGAAGATTTGTTGAAGAAGGGATTTATTCGGCCTAGTGGGTCACCTTGGGGTGTACCGGTGTTGTTCGTGAAGAAAAAGGATGGTACTTCAAGAATATACATTGACTATCGTCAGTCGAACAAAGTGACCATCAAGAACAAGTATCATTTGCCTCGTATTGATGACTTATTTAATCAACTTCAGGGTGCTTCAGTGTTCTCTAAAATTGATTTGAGGTTGGGATATCACCAGTTGAGGGTTCAGGAGTCATATATCCCAAAGACTACTTTCAGGACCCAATATGGGCACTACGAGTTTGTGGTTATATTATTTAAGCTGACTAATGCCCCCACCACTTTCATGGGATTGATGAACTGAGTGTTCAAACCGTACCTGGATTCTTTTGTGATTGTAATCATTGACGACATCTTGGTATATTCTAGGAGTGAGGCGGATCATGTCCGTCACCTGAGGACTGTGCTCTAGAAATTGCGTGAGAAGAAACTGTATGCTAAGTTCTCTAAGTGCAAGTTTTGGATCAAGTATGTGACTTTTTTGGGTCATGTTGTGACTAAAGATGGTGTTATGGTCGATCCAACCAAGGTTGCAGCGGTTCGTGATTAGGTGAGACCCACTTTAGATGCTAAGATTCAGAGGTTTTTTAGGTTGGTAAGTTATTATCATTGATTTGTTCAGGGATTCTCCTCTATCACAACTCCTTTGACCAGACTAACTCAGAAGGAAGTTGCATTTCTATAGACTAACGAATGTGAGGCGAGCTTCTAGAGGCTCAAGGAGTTATTGACTTCAGTACCTATCTAGCATTGCCCGAGGAAGGTTTAGCTTTTGTTGTTTATTGTGATACTTCTGGTGTGGGTTTGGGTGGAGTATTGATGCAAAAAGGAAGAGTCATAGCATATGCTTCGCGACAACTGAAGACCCATGAGCAAAACTATCCTACTCATGATTTGTAGTTAGCTGTGGTGGTGTTTGTTTTGAAGTTATGGAGACATTATCTTTATGGGATATATTGCGAGATCTTTACAGACCATCGTAGCCTCAAATATATTTTCTCTCAGCCTAATTTGAACATGAGGCAGCGTAGGTGGTTGGAGTTGCTGAAAGATTATGATATCTCCATTCTTTATCACCCTGGCAAGGATAATATAGTAGTTGATGCTTTGAGATGGAAGGCTTCTCACATGGGTAGTTTGGAATTCCTTATGGCGGAGGCGAGGCCTTTAGCTTTGGAGGTTCAGTCTTTGGCCAGACAGTTGATCAGACTTGATATCTCCCTATCTTATAGTGTGTTAGCCTTCGTTGAGGCTAGGTATACATTGATGGATCAGATTCGTGCCCACTAGTTTGATGATGATAAATTATATGTGATTCAGGACAAAGTGTTAAGGGATGAAGAAAAGTCAGCTTTTCTTGATTTTGATGGAGTATTGAGGATTAATGGGTGCATTTGTGTGCCTAAGGTCAGTGATTGGATTCGTTTGATCTTGGACGAGGCTCATTGTGCTAAGTACTCTATTCACTCGGGTGTGAAAAAAATATTTCATGACTTGAAGCAACATTATTGGTAGTGTGGGATGAAAAGGGTCATTGTAGAGTTATGGCAAAGTATTTGAATTGCCAACAGGTTAAGTATGAGCATCAAAAGCTAGGAGGTTCAATGCAGAGGATGCCCATTCTCGAGTGAAAGTGAGAGCATATTACCATGGATTTTGTGATTAGACTACCCATGGCATTGGGTAAGTTTGACTCAGTTTGGTTGATTGTAGACAAGTTGACCAAGCCAACTCACTTTATTCAGGTTACGACTAGCAATAGTGCGGATCAACTAGCTGGGAGCTATATACGTGAGATTGTTAGATTGCACGGAGTGCCTATCTCTATTGTGTTAGATCGAGGTTCAGTGTTCACCTCTAACTTTTGGAAGGCATTGCAGTATATTTTGGGTGCACGGTTAGACATGAGTTCATCATCTCATCCTCAGACCGATGATCAGTCCGAGTGGACTATTAAAGTATTAGAGGACATGCTTAGGGCCTGCGTGATTGACTTTAGTTCTCGATGGGACCAATACTTTCCCTTAGCAGAGTTTACTTATAATAATAGTTATCACTCCAACATTTAGATGGTACAATTTGAAGTATTGTACGGGCGTAGGTTTTTGTCGCCTATTGGGTGGTTTGACTTAATCACTATTGATGCATTAGACACTGATTTGCTCAGAGATACTATGGAGCGGGTGCGCCTGATCCAGAGTCGACTATTGATAGCCCAGGGTCGGCAGAAGAGCTATAAAATTAGGAGAATTTATCCCTTGGAGTTTATGGTAGGCGATCATGTGTGGTTAAAAAAATCACCCATAAAGGGTGTGATGAGGTTCGGAAAGAAGGGCAAGCTCAACCCGAGATTTGTTGGCCTATTTGAGATTCTGAGGAGAGTAGGTGAGGTGACTTATGAGTTGGCTTTGTCACCTAGATTATCATCTGTTCATCCGGTGTTTCATGTCTCCATGCTTCGAAAATACATACCGAATGAGTCCCATGTTATTTCTTATGATGTCATAGAGTTGGGTTCGGATTTGACTTATGAGGAGGAGCCAATAGAAATTCTAGATAGACAAGTCCGTAGGCTCTGTACTAAGGAGATCACTTCAATTAAGGTCCAGTGGCGACATCGGCCTATTGAGGAGGCGACTTGAGAGACAGAGTCGAATATACGTGCTAAATATCCTCATCTCTTTGAAGCTTAAGTACTACTTTCTTTTATCTTATGTCCGAGGACGAACATGATTTTAGTGATGGATGATGTAATGACCCATTAGGTTATATTGGAAACTAATTATGTTACTTTCATAAAATATCCTCTCGTAAATTTTAAGTGGGTATTTTGAACTATTCAATAACTATTGTTGCTTAATTTATGGGTAATTAGATAATCAATTTAATTGATGGACTAAATATTAATTTACTTAACCTCTTATACCACTTAGTCCATGTATTTTAAAATAAGTTACAAAATCTTTAAAACTTAATTAAGAAGAAGAGAAGGGTTTAGGATTCTTTACATCGGTTACCAGTAAATTTGCAAAAATGGAAGCGCTCATCAGGTACGAATCAATTGAAATTCCGACCTTTTCAATTTTTATTACTAATTGTCATGATACCCCATATATATAGATTTGACGACCATAATGTTTCTTAAGGTCACAACACTACACGTGCTACTTGTTTGATAGATTGGGGTCAAGAATAGTGGTCAAACATTAATATATATACTAATGACAACTTTTTGTTTAGTAGGAATGATCCAATGGTGCCATACTAATTAGGAAGTATGGTCCTTACATATAGCCTTGTACTGCCAGGTGCAAATTTTGGGCATATGAGGGGTGTTTTTAGTTTAATTACTTCTCGTTTTTAATGTAGTTCTTATAATTTATATTTTAAATATTGAAGATATTAAGACTTCACCCTAGACTTGAAATTTAAAGAACTTAATTGTAGATTCATATGAAATTGATAGGCTATAATACGGGTGTCATTGGACTCCTTGTGACGTGTATGTTTTATTTTTGATAGAGAATTATCATTTCAGGAGTTGAATTCAAGAATTTTTTCATTTAGTAGAATTAATCGAGTGCGGTTCTGACATTGAGATAGGTTTGACTATCATTCTTTGAGATTGAGTTATTTAATATTCATACGTTATAATCTATGGAATGAGATCGTATCATGTGTTGAGTTGAAAATTTTCATTCTGACACCCGTGTGGAGGCCTTAATTGTCTAAGCGGTTACTTTGAGAGCACGTGAGTCACTTTTGCATTGCACTATCAAGGGTACATGTGGATAGAAAATAATTGCATATGGTTGGCAGCTTTGTGGCACGTTGTAAATTCTACTAATTTTGTATCTCAAATTATGCGGTATGTACATGAACTAGTATATAATATTGATGAAGTTGAATAAAGTTTTTTTCCATACGTTGCTGTTAAGTTGCCAAATCATTGACTTCCTTCCTACTAACTTGAAGCTTATTTTTATAAGCACCTAGGAAATATCTCAAAGATCCTTAATTACTAGGCTGTCATTCTTTTCTTAAAGTAAAAGTGTAACACTAAGCATTCATAGAAATTAAATGTTCTGCTGCTGTTTGTTTTTAGATAGACTAGTTTCTCAGGAGATTTGAGGATTTGATTAGAAGCAATACCCCAATATGTATAGAAAAGGGTGAACATTATAACTACTGGACTTTGAGTACTTTGATACTTGTTGATTTGAATATTGTCGCTATAATTGTACCCTGATTTCATGCATCGTCATACTACATGTCATGATACACTAAGAAAATGTGAATTATGAAACTATTTTTTAAAAACCCTTGACCATGAGTTAGGTGGCAAGGAGGTTGATACATTGTGATTCATATCATGAGTCCTTGAACACGATCTAGGTGAAAAGGTAGTTGATATATTGTGATTGAGGTATATGACCTGCGAGGTCCCCATAGGTCCCCTTAGTCTATGGAGCCTTAGCTCGATTGGGGTGTATACGACAGACTGTGCGATAGTCTTGATACCACCTTGCATTGCATTCATTGCATACCATCTCATTATACTACTTGTGGTTGTTTTGAATTGACTTATTTGAGATTATATGTTTATTTCACATAGTTCTATATAAATTGGCGGCACCAATGTTGGATTGGTTTTTCTATTGCTAGTGGAAGCGCTCCTAGATTATTTCATAGTTTATTCAATTTTTATTTTTCAGTTGATTAAACCTACTAGGTACATATTATGTGTACTCCCCATACTTCGTTCTTCCCCCACAGATTCCAGCCAGGGATTTCCACGTGGTGGTTGATTCGTTCGAGCAGTTGATTTTCTAGATCTAGTGGTGAGATTCAGGGTTTCGAATTTCCATTAGATTCTATCTTAGTTGTGTAGTCTTTATTTCTATTCAAAGACCGAGATGTACTGATTTCCCTAGTTTTATTATTAGATGCTCTTTATATTCGTGACATCAGGTTTTGGGATATGTTTTTTATATGGTGATTATCTATCTATTGAGTTTCCCCATTTAGTGTACTTTATTGTTGGGTTTGGAATTAAGTGGCGTTTTAGTCATGACCCTATTTTGGGTCGTGAAAAAACTATACCAATTCATCATTCTTTCTTGGATGTCTTGCACTATAGTTGAATCATTTTTGATCATTATTGATTCTTCAGTTGGACTAAAAACTTGATCACCTTCTTGTTCACTTGGTCTTGATACATCGTCAACTTCAACTTCCTAAAAACATTGAAGTTGCTAAATTATGAAATGTTTCACAAAATAAATTACAAACTTACAGTAGGATTGGCATGGTCAGATTTGGTGTTGTATCTAACATGGCTTGTACTTTCTTTGATGCAACGAGTGAAACAATGGTTATATGTAAATAATAGTACCTTAGCTAATCAAATTTTTTATTATTCAAAAAATAGAAAGAAAAAAAAACTTACAAAAACATGCTCTGCCTGAAGAACAACTGATATTACATGTTCCTCTTGTTGGTAAATCTTGGATGAATCATCAGCTTACAATCGTTCAAACTTAAGTGATACATTATAAAACTTACTAAAATAAGTGTATCAAAAATATAAAATAATTATAATTGAGGGTTTCTATGGTGGTTCTGGTGTACGATCATTTTTTTCATATTCAACAACATGAGGGGATTGAACACAATCATCCCCTTGATTAGGAACAGGTGCGCCAACACGACCTGTGTTCTACCATATAGAGACATCAATTAAGTTATGCACTATATATAACATTTGTTTAAAACATGAACATAAGATTGGTGAAAACTCTAAGAAGTTGCATTTAATAATGCAGTCTGATTTGAGTCAATTTTTTCTTCTAAACGACTAAACTTCTGGTCAATCTTAACAAAAAATAAAATATAACAGAAGAATGAAAGTTTACTTATATAATTCATGACACAACATCTATGTAAATATATATACAAATTTTTTTTAGCAAAACTTACATATTTCTTTAAATATCTCTTGATTTTCCTAATAATTGCTTTGTTCATTTTTTCCATTGGAGCAGGTGGAAGATTTGAAGGACCTGCAATCGATTTTTTGAAAGTTCCTGTCACTGGCTTCAATTTGGGGACGGGTTTCTTTGTTAAAGAATTAGTGACTTTTCAGGAATAACTTGTACTTGAGTTGATTTTTTATTGTCAGTATTTCTTATTTTCTTCGGAGGAGGTAGAGAAGAAGTACCACGAAGACGCTTGAACTTCTTTATTAAATGCTCGGATGATTCAGAAGTGAAGTTCTCAAACTCTGAAGATTCTTTGCTTTGGGGTTGACTACATGAAGGTAATGCTTCATTATCAGGAGTATATTCAACTGTAGGTAGGTCAAATGCTGCACGTTCATGCTGAACAAAACAAAAAATACATAAATTATTGTGTATTATTATTCAATAAAAATGGCATGGTGCATTCTTTTCAATGTATCATATAGCCTGATATACCAAGAGTCTATGAATCATGTATTTCGATTCAAATAGACTCTGTGTATCATGTACTTTAAGGCAAATAGGACATGTGAGTCATTAGTAGATTAACACTACATGGTGGATGTTTTTCTATGTATCATGTATTGTGATGCATAGAGATTCTATGAATCATGTATTATGAAGCAAAAAATATTCTATGTATCATGAAGTCTGATTCAAGTGAATCTCATGTATCATTAGTAAAATATCATGATATGGTGCATGTTTCTCTATATCATAAAAGTAATCTGCTGTAAATACAGTCTATGTATATATCTAAAATTCTAAAAGACAGTGTATACAAAGTAAATTTTTTTTACCTCACTAAACATTTGGACATAAAACTGTCATATTTTGGCTTCATTCCAACAACTGTCCAGTTCAAGATCCTAAGAATGTTATTTCCATTCTTGACAGTAATATCAGACTTAACTTATGATGCACATTCATACATCCATACATTCAATGCATATGACATGCCACTTAACCGGTACATCTGCTTGACTATTATAAATTCTTGGCAAAGACTTGTCTTGAGTTTGATAAATACAACTTGACCCCATGAAAATTGTTCATAACGCCCATCTTCGATCATTTTAAAATTGCAAGCTGGCACTAATGTATCGTTAAGTTGAGAAAAGACAAAATAGTGTAAAAAGTGTAAGATGACCATCTGGACAACATCTTCATGGTTCTCCCATTCACCCATCACAAAATGTTGAACTAAACACCCTTTGTTGACACCTAAATACGCTTCAGAAAAATATTTCAACATTAACCTACTTGGGGTGTCATCGAGGTATTGAAAATCATCAGTATTACCGATGCATCTCAAACCAGTAACAATAGCGAATTCTCTGATAGAAAATCGTAGGACATTACTCTGGATGTGCCGAACATACAATTCATCAGGATTGTTTTGGTCCAACTCAAGTAGGAATACACATTTTGTTATTTGACCTTGCCAATTACATTGTGAAATTTCGAGGTAAGGGCCAAAGATTGTTTGTTTAAATAATCTGATCTCTTCATCTCCTAGTGATTCTTGTTTGTTTAAATAATCTGGTCTTTTCATTTCCTAGTGATTTTTTTATATGGACTGTAATATTGTGTGTATACAACACCAAAATGCAATGGATGAGATGAAATTTATTTTATTTTGTAGTTCAAATCCTGCAAAACAAGAATGGTATATGAAAAAACAACATACATTAACTAAATAATTACACTGTTTGTGTGCCAAAAGGAATTTAAACAAACAATAAATTGACATGATTCATTGCAATGTGTATCATGTTATTTGATGCACTGAATATTTTTCTATGATCACATGGTGTAACATGGAATGTGATACATTTGCTATGTTTAATCTAATAGAATAACAAAACTCATATCAGTCAACATTAATTGATACATATCAAATTGAATTTGTTTTTGTATCATATATGTCAATTAATACTTTTAAAATAAGAATCCACTATTAAAATATATATATATATATATACATAAATACTATACAACTCAAAATAGTTATCATAAGAAGATTCAAATTAATCAGTCAATCCATACTACCCTAATGAATCACCATGTTGAATGAATCACCATATTCAATAATTTTATAACTGACTAGTTATAGAATAATTGAATGAATCACCATATTCAACACATGAATTAACATGTTCAACATATGAATCACCATATTTAACTAATCAATGAATCACCACAATCAACACATGAATCACCATATTTAACTAATAAATGAATCACCATATTCAACAGATGAATCACTATATTTAACACATTTGTCAACCCATACTGCCCTGTGAATCATCCACTCATACCAGTTAGAATACTGTCCCAATGAACCACCATAATGAATCACCATATTCAACACATGAATCAAAATATTCAATAAATCACCATGTACAACTATTCCATAACTGACTATACAAGATTCATACTACACATATGAATCATCATGTTTTCTATATTCAACACATGAATCACCAAATTTAACACATCAATCATCATATTTAATGAATCACAATATTCAATGAATCATCATGGACAACACATGAATCACCATATTCAATGAATCACCATGTTCAACTATTTCATATTTGACTATACAAGATACATACTATAAACATGAATCACTATATTTTCTTAATGAATCAACCAACGAATATTGAAATCATTGTTAGCTATTGTGTTTGAAAAAATGAATCTTAGGCAAAGATGGTTGATTAATTACGCTTGACCTTTCTTCTTCAACTTTTTTGAAACTTTTAGATCTGGGGGATTTGAACTTGAAACTTTGTCCTTGTTCAATTTGATTTCTCCCTTTTTCTTCATGTCCAAAAGATCATGGATGTGTTTGAATCTATTTTCATGAAAAGAATCATCGTTAGAGTTATAGACACCATCTCTAATTGCTTGTTCTTGCTCTAATTGACGAACCTAATACTAAAGGATGGATGATCCATATGTATTAGTAATGAAACTTGAAAAAAAGAAATTGCCAATGATTTTCTAAAGAATCCGTATGAAATTGGAATACTAAAAAATCTAACCTAAAATTATAACTTCTTTACAAAAAAATTAAATTTAGATTGTGAATAAGTGTTCTTTTATAAAAATACTTTCATACTAAAAAATCGAACCTAAAATTATAATTACAAATAAAAAAATACTTATAATTCAATCATAACATTTATTGGTATTGCAACATATTTCTTTCAGAGATTGTTTGATAAAACATATAGGAATAATATTAAATATGATGTATCAATAATAATTATTAGTAGTGTTGATATTAGTTATGCTTGCATTAGTAATATTGAGATTATTTCTTATGCAATTATTAAAAAAATAGCATGCATTGTATAATTTCTAAAAAGTATATTTGTTCATTACAACACCCTCGAAAAATTCAGTAGAAAGGATATGAAAAATGTTTTGAGGCACAATTATTTTTTAAATCATATTAATGCATTCATTAAAATTTCTTTGCATTATTAATATCATAAATTTTATATATTAATTATACATAAAGTTAAAATATATACTAAATAAAATAATAATAATACATAAAATTAACGTATACATTATTTTTCTAATGCACTATATCAAACGACTCCTCACTCTTTAATCTCCTATCGTACTATTCACCAATTCAATGGGTCGACCATGCTTTTTTTAAAAAAATAAAATAAAATTATGTGATGTTATAAAAAATAAAGTAAAGGTTAAAAAAAAAAATAGCATGACTTTATTCATGAAAAATATTAGGTAAAAAGTTTCTAATTTTTTCTTTGCTTGAGTTGAGCAAATAAGTAAATAAAAAAATTTGCCCTTCCATCTCTTGAAGAGATCTAATGACATTAAAGAAAAATGATGTTGAAATCTTTTATTTTGATCTCCACAATTTTTAAACTTTAATAAAATGAATCTTCTTAAAATCGTTGGTAAGTATATCATGATTTATAGTTGAAAGATGAAATGAACAAAAACTGAATAAATAATGTTCAGGTTAGAGCGTGTATATCTCACTCTCTTTAAAAGATTCAAATTCATATTGTCATATAACCTAGATCACTTCAATAATATAATTCTTGACTTGTCCCCTTTAGGATATAATAACCAATAATGTTGGATAACTCGAACAACTTCAAATTAGTTGAAAAATCTAAAATTCCACTAAAAGAATATTTTTCTTAAATATAAAATTACTCTAAATAAATTAAAAATTAAAATATTTTCTTTTATCTCCACACTCTCTTTTGTTGCACTAACCTTAAAATATGAACGTAATATAATACTCTCTCCATTTGACATCTCACAACAAGCTACTTCTTGTATAGGTCATGTGGTATTACCTCCATCCAGTAAAAATTAGAAATAGTGAAATATTAAGTGAGGTCAATTATGTAATAGTAATAGTGATTAGAATATTTAAGCCTCAGTCACATAATTGTTTTCATCACTAATTCATATAAATTAATATTATTATTTTGATATTAAAAGATATTCTTGCTCCAACATTTATTATTAGCTGTTTGGTTTATTTAAAAATTAAAATAAATTTTTAACTCTTTTAACAAAATAAAATATTCATCTAACACCCCCTAAAATATCCTAAACTAGAAACTCTAAAATTCTAGAAGAATCTAAGAAATTTTAGTCACTGCTAGTGACCACAAAGACACTTCTATAGCCTATAGAAGGTGTTATCCATAGTTGGAGTTTCGTCATTAGCTTCCATACTTGAATTTTTTTTTTGCCTTTTTGAATTTGATCTTCGAACCAATTCTACGACTCGTATATGACTCTATGAACTATAGATGGGGGTTTCGTAGATGAGATTCAGAGAGGGATAAAAAACTCTGAGTTCCATGAAGGGTCTTTATGACTCATACTAGTTCCTACAATCCATAAATCAGTGGTTGTGAACCATGATGTAAATAGAGAGTAAGAAAAAAGTTTTTGACTTCTACAAAAATCATCTACGAGCCGTAGACAGGACTATGGTCGTAGATGGTGTTTGTGGTTCCTACCATCAGTTTTAATAAAGGTATGTAAGGCTAAATATCATTGGATTTAGTTCGTCCACCCGCTCCATGCCTAAGTTTTCATTTTGGTTTAGTACTTAATTGAGTAAAATCTAGTTTTTGAATTCTGATAGAGTCAATTATTCTTCTATTGAGTTATATATAATATTATGCATTGAAGTTATTATTATTTTATTATTTTAGTTCGTGACTATTTTCATATGAACCCTACTTTAGTTGATGATCATGACTTTCCCATATATTATTTGATATTGAGATTCATGATTTTTATGCATTAAGAAAAGTATTATTTTAAATCAAGATTAAACATGTTTTGAGTAAAGTTGATGATTTTCATGCATAAAGTAAAGTGTGATTTTCAAATCGAGATGATGCATGTTTTATGAGTTTTAATGAAATTGAGCATTGAGCTAAATGATGTTTTGAGCAAGAGTTTTGATGACGATGTAAATCATTTTCAAATATTTATTGATGAAAGATGATGATGATGTTTTGATGACGAGTTTGATGTTCTAAATTAAAATTCAATGAGACTAGATGAGATGATGATATGAGCACATGTTTGGAAGTAGTATTGAGCATCAATTTGAGTATGAGTATAATTAACTCAAACTCAATAAACTATGCCACTAACATAGGATGATAAGGGGCCATATCTTTGAAGTCCCTATAGAGGATTTTATATGGATCCATGATTTGAATTTTGCATCCCTACCCTGACAGGTAGTGGATGGTTATGGCAATGATAGCAGCTTGTTGTATCATTATTAGATCATAGGTGGTGGTTGTCGGTTAGAAAAATACTCAAAGAGTAAAAATTTATTATTTTACTGAGTTGCGTACGCACACTGATGATTGATGAAAACTTTGTTTATACTATTTTAAACTTGTATGTCATGTTGATATTGAGTTAAGCTAATTCTACTTTAAGTACCTTTGATGTATGTTGTTATATTCGTCCATATTACATACCATACATTTTACGTACTAACGTCATTCGACGCTACATCTTTTTGTGATATAGATACAGGTGTTAGGGATCCTTAACAGATGACTGGTTGAAGATTTCGAGCATTCTACAGAGCTTTAGTGAGTCCTCGTAGCATTTGGAGGATGTCTTTTCATTTCAATTTATGTCTTTCTTTTCATAGTCGAGGTATATTTAAGATTGTCTTGGCACCTTAATGATTAGTAGAGGATTCATAGACATAGTCAAATTGATGTGCTTAGAGTCTTTTTTGAAAAATCATCATTATTGGTATAGAGTTGGCTGTTTGTGTTACTTGTCTAATTATTGTAACATTCCTATGCCCACATGAGTATTTCTTGATTCTATAGAGTTTTTGCTAATTGAGCATGTGATGAGATCAAGTAGTTCACTTAGGAGCCAACAATGACTTCTGAGTACTGGTTGTGCCTAGGGTACTCTCGGGACATGACAAATTTGGTATCAGAGCACAAGGTTCAAGAGTCCTAGGATGTCTATGAAGTCATGTCTAATAGAGTTTTGTTTCTGGTGTGTTGCACATCACACTTACGGGTGACAATTTCAGCCTATATAAGGTGAAATGAGTCTATTTAACCTATATTTAAATTAATGGATCACTCATATTTTCTAAATAGATAAATATATGTTGATCTATTTTAAGAGTTCATACAAATATGATCAAAATAGGTAATATATGAGTATCTATATAGACCCATATATCCCCACTCATAATTAAAAATTCTTAATTGCACTAAAAAAAAAATTTGTGTGTGAAATTTTTTTATTTTTCTTAAAATATTTTGAAGGGGGGGGTGGGGGTAGGGTGGAAGTGGCAAAAAATATTTAACTTTACTTTTTATTTTTCTTTAAAAAATATTTGAGGGTGGGGGCGGGGGTAGGGTGGAAGTGGGGAGGGAGGTGATTTTTTTTTTGAATTTTTTCATTTCCTTTTTTAAAACATTTTGGGGTTGGGGGTAGGGGTCTGGTGGGGGGTAGGAGAAAAAAATTAATTTTTTTTTTCATTAGAAAAATTGGGTGTGGAGATG
>JBCEWC010005312.1:0-25264 GCA_038996855.1 Solanum aculeatissimum
TGTTTTAGGGGTTTAGGAGACCTTAGGGTACCAAAAAGGGGCTTAGGGAAATGTTAAATCACGAAAATACCATTAATGAAACGCAACTTTACGAAACTAAGCAATGTCAAATGGTGCTACAGTGTCCGTCAAACAGTGAACGAGTCGTCAACCTCTGCCGTCAAACCTTCCTTAGCCAATTATTTCAGCACGAACTCTCGGAGGACTTTCTGTAACACTTCACGAACTATTTGACGGACCGTTTGAGGTGTAACTGTCCGTGTGAGGCCCCGTTCAACCATACTTAGCCTCAAAATATCAGACTTGGCTTGGCCAAGCTACTGCCTCACTTCACGAGGCAGTACACGGGCCGTTTGGGTCCAAACGGAACGTCCAAGGTCCCGTTGACTTAGACTTGGCTTAGGGGTGGTTTCAGGACACCCCTAGCTCACTGGAACACTTGACGAGACCCTAGACAAGCCGTGAAAAGTTTCACAGCTGGTGGCCCCTTCCTTGGCCACTTTTCTAAGCCTATTTCCAATGGCTTTTGAATTTCCGACAGTCTCACTGTTTGGGCCATATCTTCCTCATCCGAACTCCAAATTGAGTGAAACTAGTTGTGTTGCAAATATAACTCAAAGAGATTCAATATTATATTTAGTATCCCACATGGTTCATCCCACATCACAAGTTATGACTGTTTGAAGTACACTACCGAAACTGTTCCTCTAGGCCACCAACTAGCCCAAATTGCATTCGGCCACTTAAACTCAACCCGTGGCCACCACAACTCAACCATGACTAGTAGTAAATCATACAATGCCAGTCCTAAGGAGATTTAAAAAAAAATTGGATTGTTACATTAAAGAACAAGGAAAGAAAGAGAGAGTGAAGGATTAATACAAATAAAGCTCACATTCTTCAGTCTACTCAAGAAATATTAGACAACTTGCTCTAAATCCTCACCCAAAACTAAAATCTATACTAAGTTGTGTATTCTCTCTCAAAATTCGTATCAATTTGAAGAAGGAATGCCTAACTAATGATGAACAAGGGCTGAGAGTGCGTGTATACCTGAATTGGGGTTAAAATGGTGTAATTCCTTAGATTCCCTAACACTAGTTACATTAACACATTTGCAGATCTTTGACTGTGTTCGGGGAAGTCAACTTAAGTTAACACTCTGCGTTCGCACTTCAGCAATCCGCGATCACAGAGAATATATTCTATCTACTCTACCTACACGCCATTGCTAGGTGCGTTTATGCCTTTTCATGATCTACTGCTTTGTATTTGTGAGCTTAAAGGTCGTGTTCAGGGAGAACAACTACTGTCAGGTACACTTCTTTGTTATTTCAACTTTTTTTGCTAAAATTAAGCTCCAACCTCTATTCTCCCCAACAAATCTTTATTTACAACATATGTACCTAAAATATACACCATTCAAAGTATAATTAGCCTCAAGTTAAAAAATTAACAACACAAAAAATCATAAGAAAAGAGTAAAAAATGAGTGTAAATTATACACTTATCATAGGTATATATTTGTACTTATCATAAATCATCATAAGTCATACTTGTGCATCATCATCATCATAAGCTTGATCATAAATCTAATAGTTCATAACATCATGTGTACTAGAAGCTCTTTTTATACTATGTTCCTAGTTCGCCTCTTATGATCCTAAATCTCCCCATAGGGACCTTAGGTCACCTTTTAGGTCCTAAATCCCCTATTAGGGTCCTAGGTTACTTCTCAGGATCTTGAATCTCCTCGTAGAGACCTTAGGTCACCTTTTAAGTCCTAAATCCTCTATTCATATTCATATTTGAAGCCTTGTGCATGTAAAAACGTGATCATGAGATGAAGTGAATAAGAATAGCATGGGTTTATAATTGAGTAATAGCATGTAAAAACCTTTCAACATGTTCAAAATCATGATAATGGAGTAAATACATACATAATTATTGAATCGAAGAGTTGAATCATAATTGAAGTAATTCATTCATGATTTCCATATATATCGTAGCATGCTTGAGAAAATCCATATAATTCACACAAATTGGAGGTAAGGTATACATATTTTAGTGTAAAAACATAATCCATGTCATAATCATGGCATTTGGAATCAAAGTCATGAAAATTCCAATTTGATCATACTTGAAATCAATGGAACAGTGAGAAAATAAATTGGGATCCATGAGTGAAAGGTACCCATGTATAAAGACCCATATACCTTGATGATAATTGAAGGATTGAAGATGGACTTGACTTGAAATTGAGGGTTCTTTTATGAATTCCTCATTTGAGCTTGATAGGAGACTTGAGAGTGAATATTGATGAGGGGGTTATGAATTTTGGGACAATAAGAGTGCATGGAGGACTTACGATAGTTAGAATAGCATGAGAGGGCACAAACATCCATTGAAGGACCTAAAATATAAATTCATAGATGGGGGAAAAGGACCCAAAATCCCTTACTAAAGCCCCAGAAGAACACTGTACGTGACTCCTTTAAGAACCCTTCCACGAACTGTGAAAGACACCATGGTTCGTGTTGTAGCTCGTGGAGTGTACTGTCCTCCAGGCCCTGAGTGCTGCCTCCACCACGGACCACTCCATGAGGCATGGTGAGAACCACAACTTGTGGAGGGTCTTGTGGTGTGCACCCTCACAAGGCAGCCTCCCAAACAAAAAGACCCTTCCACGAGCCCCTTCATGGGTGGCGGTGTGCGCCATGGTTCGTGAAGGGTGTCTTGGTGGGTACCCTAGGCCAAAAACTCTGAGAAATCTTTTTTTGAGCCTTGATTTTATCTCTCAAAGCACGAGACCTTAAACGGTTGATTTTTTAAAAGTAAAAACAAACTAACCCATATATAGTCAGATTGTTTTTCAATACCAAATTACTAGTCGAGTTTTTTCCTTGCGTTTACTCGATTTTGCGGTTTAGTTTCGTTCACCCCCACCCTTCATAAATATTGAATGGTAATAGTTTAATATCACTTGACACCATATTGATACTCGTAAGTCATGTATTTGCTTAGTTTCCAATGTTTAAGCCTTCTCTCAAGGAAGTAAATTAGAATATAAGGTCAAATATTGCATATTGTTAAACTTAGGTGTTCAATATATATTTTATTCACTTCCTATTAATTTTGTTGACATATTATAATGTCCATTTGAGGATGGGTATTATGTATTCATGAAGTTTGTTTTATTAAATTAGGTGAGTGTTATAAAACTAGACACATAGATATGTTCTTCATTTAGTGAAGTTATATATTTATTTTATGAGCAATATTTTAATGGGAAAATCGAAAATTGAACTATTAAGGATGAAAAATCTGTAAATCAAAAATTGGTAAAAAAATATCTTATTGGTTTGTTACTCGTTTAGCATATTTAAAAATCAAAAATTGATAAATCACATTGATAATTCATGAGACCAGACCGAACCGAACCGACGGATGCACACCTTTATTTCCACTCCCATCACTCATCGTATTTGTCTAGATGATGTACAAATAAAATAATAGTTTTTACTTATATATCGAATATAAAAAATAAATAAAATCACTTATTTTTAAGAAAACATTGCTCAGAAAATAATAAAACCAAATACTTGTTAGCAAACTTCTTCGTGAATTTTTTCTTATATGATAACTATTTAGTTAAAAATATAGACAATATGTAGTTAAGTCTTGTTATCTTTAATTAACATTGGTCATGGTTATGAACTTGAACTTGCCAAATTTTAACGGTTGTAAACGCTTCCAATCTTTGAAATAATTTGCAGTTAAAACATATTTATTGTAAAAATACATAGTTTTTTTTTATATCTTTAAATAATCTCGATCTTGATTAGCTTGACCTTTTTGTTCTTTATGCTAAGTTGCTCAATTTCTTTACTTTCAGTATCATATCCATATTGACTCAACATGGGTGGGGTAGAGGATCCATACCAGTTGATCAATCAATTTTAGATGTTTTGATCAAACACAATAGAGAAAATTAGGACAGAGACAATGATTCATGTAATCAAGACAAAGTTAAGGTGAAATTGAATAAAATGAAGTAACTTGTGTATGAATATATATATATATATATATATAGCAGTCCTTTTTTGTTATATCATCTTCTAAAGATTCTCCTCTTCATCAACATCTTTTTCTAATAAAATCTTGTATGTTTTTCAAATAATTGTTACATAATTTAAACATTTAGCTCTATTTCCAGATATTGAAATTATATTTAGCTGAATCACCGTATTCGTATTCATATTCGTACCTGAATTTATATTCTCGAGTCTTAAAATTAAGATCATAAAAAATTCAACCTCTAAATCCACACTCTTACTGAACACCCGCATCCAAGTGTGAGTAGTTGATTCTATTGTTTAATTAGGGGCTGTTTGGACTAATTGTTCTATTTAAATGACTTATAAGCTTAAAGCTAAAAGTCATAAGGTGGTCATACACAATTTTTTATTTTTAGTTGATTTTTGTACTTGTTTGGCCTAAAAGTAGCTGCTTAAAAATATTTTTTATCTTTTTCAAATACTTCCAAAAATAAAAGAAAAAAAATTAAAAGTCATCTTTGATCCTGTTTGGATTGTTTTTGATACTTAAAATAAAGCGATCCAAACAGGCTCTAATAGTTCATAATTTATATGGGGATGAAAATCAAAGCAAACGTAGTATTACGAAAAAAGACTAGCTAGTTACAAGAGGACACGTAGTGGTACATGACAAGGAAATATAATAGTAACATGTTACAGCTAGAAAAAGTGACAACTACTTAGTCCATGATTGAAACTTGAACCCCTCTTGGAAGACATGAACCTTTGAAACCAGTCTCATTTTTAGCTCCCATCATTTCACAAAGCTTGATGAACACAAAATTCTCATTCTCTTCAATCTTTTGCAAGCTCGTTTGAAAAACGTCTTTTAGCCATTCATCAAACAAGCTGTTGAGAAATGAACCACACCCCTCAGATACCTTCTCCAATATAGTTTCATCAAAGGAAAAACTCTCTAGTATTTTGCTCCCACATACTTCCTCCAATGACCTTCTCATCTTGAACATGAACGCCTCTCTCATTTGCTTGTCTTGAGAAGAATCGCGCTTCAAAAGAAGGCGGTTCTTGATGAGCTCTGAAAAACCAAGTGCTATTTTGTTGTTTTGGTGATGTTGATCGTTGGCTGTATCACGAGTCAAGTCACTTGAAATTGGGCTAAAATCCTCAGTTTTGGCTTCATTTTCTTCACCCTCATCATAGACCTCGTCTGCTTTGATGTTGAGGTCAAGGGTGTTTGAGCTCAATTGCCTTGTAAATTTCTTCATTGTCTTCCCATTTTGAGCAGCAATTGAGGAGACATCTTGTGTCACATTGTTTCTTGAACTCTTGGTCTTGCTAGGCAAAGACAATTCCCTCTCAGCTTTTCTCTTATGATCAATACATACTGATCCAGGATTCAGGCTCGTTTCACTTACCACCAGTTTCATCTGGATAACAGACTCTCTGCAATAGTACTCTCTACCATCACTGTAGTGATCGGTTGAATCACTAGTCCTTATTGCCAAGATGAACAAATGGTTAGAGCTCAAATTTTCATACGCATCCATAAGAAATTTCAACAACTCTGTATCAGCAAAATCAACATCTTCCAGTAGGAACACAAGCTTTTCATTATTCCTTAAAGCCTTGTTGAGCCATTCAACATGATTTGACATATTTCTCAAGTTGATGCACAACAGCAAGTCATCAGAACCAAATGTTGATTTTGCTATCACTCGAGCCAATCTCCGTTTTCCAATTGCGTCATTCCCCTGAATCAGCAACCAATTCTTCTGCTTATTGATTGTGTTGAAATCTGTCAATGCATCCACAATAGTATGCATGTTTTCCATTTGCCAAGGTAAGTTCTCTTGTAACATTTTGAGCATGATCTCTTTGTCAACATTCCTCCCGATATCAGAAAGCTGTGAATTCCCAAGAGCAAGTGTGATTTTCACTTCTTTCCCTTCTCTGTTTTTAAGAGAATCCAAGTTTGGCTCAACTGATGATGATTGATTTTTTGAGTTCCCATTGCTGAAACTGAACTCGATATGGCACGATTGTTGTCTTCTGAATCTTGACACAGCGCTGGCTCCCTGATGAGGCTTCACATTTGGTGGATCACTAAATGAAATTGATTTGCAATCTGCTAGTATGCTGTTCTGGTTAGGCCGCCATGGATACAATGAATTAAAAGAATAATTCTTCCCACTGTTACTGGGTTCATTGCAAACAAGTGAACTTATTTGCCTTTGATTAGGCTTCCCTTGATGAAGATTTTTGCACAACCTGCTCCACTTTCCTTTCAACTCAGCTGCGTCATCCTGACAGTCCCCCTTGAGAAATAAAAAGAAAAAGTCTAGTAAGATATTGTTTCAAAGTTTTTTTTTAAAAAAAATAGAGAGAGATAAATATCTGACACACTGTATGTCCCATTTTATATGATAATAATATTACTAGTTAGCCATGCTTCACTTGGAGTACAAAAATTTTCAAATAATTTATTGTAAAATATTGGTATTTATTTAATAAAATTTGTGACTTAAAATATCTTTTAGTTAGTTTCTACATACTAAGATTTTTATTGAAAATTACTAAATTAGTTTCTACGTACTACAATTTTAATTGAAAATTACTAAACTATCCGAGAATGTAATTGATTAGACTCTTTAACTTTCGTATTCCGAATTCTATCATCATTTTTTAATGATGTTTGTTCAGCATTGATTTGATATGAAATTTAAGAAAATATTAAAAAAAAATTAAATTTTATGATCCTATATTAAATATACATAAAATATATTAAAATATTTCTTAATCTTATAATCTTAAACATATCATGTGAAAAGTTAAAATTCAAAAGTTGGCCAAAAAAAAGAAAAAAGACACCATTTGGACTAAAAATACTAAGACAAACACTGGACGGAATATATATGTTCAAAGTAAAGGTAAAGTTGGAATTATTGTAGGCTAATAAATGAGAATTTGTGGGATGCGTACCTTATTAGTTGCATCTATGTCACGCGGTTTGAGCCAATCAGGCAATAATGTTGGAGGCTTGTCAGAGTCCTTAGATTCACACGTGATAGAAATAGGATTCAATGTAGAATTTTTGTGCTGGACAAACTTCAACCTAGCTTCTCTTTCATAATTGGAAGTGCATTGTGCACAACAGATGAGTGCATCTTGTTCCTCCTTGCTAGGAACTGGCTTTTTCTCATACATTTGTTGAGTGAATGGTATCCTTGGTTCATGGACACTGCAAAACCAGGAGAAAGTATGCTTGTTTAGTAAATATACTTCATTTAAAAAAAATAGTCATTACTTCTTCGTTATTTACTCTCCGTCTCAATTTAAGTATCTTACTTTCTTTTAGATATGTCCTGAAAATAATATTTCTTTCTATATTCAGTACTAAGTTTTTTCAATTTCAACATTTTAGATGACACATTTAAGAATACAAGATTTTTAAAACTATACACATCTTTGATTTAAAACTACAAGATTCAAAAGTTCTTTAAAATTTCTTAAATTTCAGGGCTTGGGTTGGAGGGAATGGTAGATTGCTAAGTCTGAAAATAATTTAACTTGAACACTTTTACGGAAGATGTAACAAGTTTAGCACAATTTACTAAATTGAAACTGAAGGGAAAAAAAAATGAAATTAACAAGATTGTATAGTATTTAAATTAGTAATATAAAAATTAGTGTCACTTCTTTAAGCTGCTTTCCCTCTGAAAAAGAAGTCAAAAAAGGAACATAATTCCCTTGAAACCTGAAAAAGGCTACCACCGATACTACAAACATGCTTGGGACAAAAACCCACATACTGCAACATGACCTGCTAATCACTGAATAAAGGAGGTAATTAATTAATACTATTGTATTTCGAATTTCTTTCCCCCTTTTGCCTTTTTCGCCTTATTATGAGTTAAAAACATTACGAAATGAAATAAAACAAGGAAGAAGTAAATTCAAAAAATGTCCATTTTGCATTCGTACGTCTTCTTAGCATTGCTTTTGGCAATATAATAGAGCTTGCTCCTAAGTCCTGCTATTTTTGCACAGTGTTCAGACCACGAAAACTCAGAGACATAAAAGGAAACACATCATACTCATTCATTTTTATTTATTCACTATTTCAAAAATATTTTTTTTATATTTATTTGTCACTTTTAATTAATCAAAAGATGACAATTATTTTTCTTGTTTTACTTTTAACATAAATTATTTAATCCAGAATAACTTTTCAATACCTAATAAGTAGTAAATATTAACTTAAGGATAGTGTGGTAAAATAACAATGTCAATCATTGTTTAGTTAATGACGAGCCTGTCAAATCCAAATATAACAAATAAAATTGAACAAAGAGTATATATAATGATTCAAGAGCTAACCAAATACAGTGCTTTATGAGCAAATACACAAATTCAGTTTATGATTATCAAGAACGAAGACAAAAATAAATAAATAATAAATGGTAGCTCACCTTGTACTATTGAGACTTAGCCCTAGACCCCCAGATGGAACAGAAATAGGTTGAAGAGACCACTGAATATCAAGAGGAGGTTGTTTCATTTGACACTTGATGTAAGTTTGATAATTTGCTGTAGCCAACAACCAAACCTTTGCTTTTGAAGTGCTGCTGTTGTTGTAGGAAGAAACAAGCCTTCCTATCTCCGCTACAAGATGATCAACTGGACTATAATTAACAAACAATCCTCTTTCTTTCTCATGAACAAGAGTAGTAGTAGTACTAGTATTAGTACTGTCAACTATCCATTTTAAGTCACCTGTGTAAATAATGACTCCACCCCCTCTATTACTTACTCCTGCAGTAAGAGATTCCACTTTTCTTTTCAAGTCTGATATGTTCAGCTCCACTTCTTCTCTTTTCATCAACATTAGTGGTGCTGCTGAGAACTGAAATTTGATAAAGTGAGCTCCTTTTAGTTCCTCAGGGACATCCCCTCTCTCCACTTTTCCCATCAGTTGTGCAACAAGTCCTTCTGTGCTTGACACTGAGTCACCAACAATCACACAGTTCCTTCTCTTGTTGTTACTCCTCAGCAACACATCTATCACCAACTTTACATCTGATGTAATTTGTGTATTAATGAACTTGTGAGAAGAAAAGAGAATAGGGTTTTGTGAATTCCAGAAGCTATTAATAGGATTATTCTCAGTAGTAGTAGGAGAGCTAGGTGTGGTATAAATTCCACCAGAGCTGTTGTTATAACACTGGAAGACTGAAGAAGCGGATTCCTCTATATTGTTTTTAATTGCAGTGCTAGAGAAACCAGCTTCTCTCATAACCCTACTAACACTAGGATCATCTAGAATAGACAAAATAAGCTGCTCTAATTCAACCTTAATAGCTAAAAGAGGCTGTTGCTGTTGTTGCTGCTGCTGCTCTATGCAGCCTCTCCGCTGATGAGCTTGTGCTCTTTTGAGTGCAGCAATTAAAGCATTAGACAAACAAGGCTGGCCATGAAGAAGTGGACCAGGACTTGTTGGAAGTCTATTAAGTGCCACATTAAAGCATAGTTCAAGAGCTCTACACTGAAGTGGATGCGAAGAATAATTATTTGGTTGAGATTTTAGACAAGCTCTTCGAAGAAGACTGACTCTTGAGCTTAACAAAATAGCAGCCACATGAAGAGGAGTAACCTGTGCATGGCCTCTTCTCCTGGCCAAGCTAAGAGAATGCTTCAACACTGAAGCAGCCTCTGTTGTGAGGGTCTGTTGCACTGCGCTACCTGCTCCTGTTCGCATAACTTAACCCCAACCCCACCCCCTACACCCCCCCTCGTTGTTGATACCGTAACCTATCTTGCCTGAGAACTGAACAATCTGTTTCTATATTACCCCCTCTGCCAGCTCTAACACCCCTCTCTACTCAACTATTTTTTGTATACTTCTTTCTTTCTTGTTACTTCTCTTCTTTCTCTTAACAGGATGTCTGTGTATATATATGCTTGAACTACTAGCTTTATTTCTTTTTCTTTTCGTTTCAAGTGAAAAGATACACAAGGCCACAAGGGTTTTAAATAAAGAAGCCAAGACAGATCATATCTTTGCCTTTAAACTACATGTTCTAGCTTTTTCATTTCTTTTATTTTATTCCTTTATCTAAAGACAATTTACTCCTTCAATTCATTTTTAGTTTGTAGTTTTTTTTTAACGAGTTTAACATTGTAAGATTAAAAGACATTTTGATACATTCTATGTATCTTTATTTCAAGACAACAAAATTCAATTTTTTCTTAATTTTTAAAATTATGTATTAAGTCAAAATCAGCTAAATAAATTGAAACAAATAGAATAGTTATATTGTATTTAATGTGGATGCTTTTGATTGAACCAAGAGTTCAGAAGAAAAAACTACTTTTAATTTTAAACTCCTGATACTAGTGATATTAAATCTATAATAGTATTTGTGTGGCTATAAAATCATGTTACACTCTTTATTTTAATTTATGTGGTACAATTAAAATTTTAAAATTTGAAATTTTTATCGTCAATTTGAATATAAAAACTTTAAACTTTGAAATATAATTTATATATTTTAAAATTACATAAAGAAAAAGGGGATATGTATTGACGAACAATAATTAACAATTAAAAATATTTAAAAAAATTTATTAAAGAAAAATTTGATTGCCACTCTAAGTACCAAATGTGTCATATAAATTTCAATGGAAAAGAGTTTCCCCCTAACGCTTTCATAGGGCTTAAAACGCAACTTTATACGCTTACTAAATGTAATTTTTCTAAAGAAATATCATTCTTTTGTAAATTAATCTAAATGGGACTAGGATTGAGTAAAATGGGAGTAGTTCATAGTTGTTTTTTCTTTTTTTCGTCTCTCCTTAGACCATTTCCTTTACTACTTTTTCTTTCAACAGTTGTTACTTGGAAGCTTTATGACCAAATGGGCTGTACTGTTTGTAAAGATAATTAGCATGAAAGGCTACTTTTGTTTAATCATTTTTTGCATGGGGATAGGGAACTGTGTCAAGTAATTCTATGCTATAAGATACTTACTGCTATTTTATTATTAGACTGCATTTATCTGAGAATTTGATACTCACTAGATGTAAAGCTGCAGAAAGAGAAAATAAGATTTCGATCGCTATATGTGCATGCTCTCTCTTCCAAGGATGAGAAAATGTAATATAAATAAAGATATTCATGGGGTTTAATTTTCACCTCTTAATTATACATAAATTAATGTAAATGGTAACTTTGAAAAAATGTCTTGAAGTGGGAGCCTCTTTGAAACACTATTTATTCTTTGAGTTTATTTAATTAAAGAAGATCTAAATGTTTTACATGAAAGAAGAGAGAGAAAGCCAGGCAGAAATTCAAATAAAGTAGTAAAGGTGAAAAGGTAGGAAACAAAGAGGGAGAGTCGATAAAGGGGAAAGTGATTATTTATTGCCTTTTTTATGTTTATCATTTGTTTCCTTGCATATAAATGAATCAAAGTTAATTGAAATACTAGCACTATTTTGTTAAGGATTTTATATTTTAAGCAGATAGGAAAAGAAAGAAAGAGAAAGAGAAAAAGAGATGTCACGCCAATCCTCGTAGAGAGACAGCGTTTTATTCCCCAAGTACCCAAAAAGCAACCCTCTGTCTGCTATCCTACCTAAGCATTATTGCTCTCTTTTTCAGTCCCTTTCTCTCTCTCTCTGCTTTGCATGACTGATGAGCCTCTTGTATTAATCCTATTTTATCTTCAACAACCCACTTACAAACTTCTTTTTTATTAATCACAAGGGCAAATTAATTAAACAATTTATCTTTTTTTAAAATAGGTGTAGAGGGAATCTTTCAATGGTATCATTATTTCTCAGGGAAAAGCCTCATAAATTCTTCTAAAGTATGTAAAAAGCCTTCTTTTTTTTTTCATTTTTGGGTCTAAAAATATCTCTAACGCATGAAGAAAGGTTCATAAATACCCCTTCTTCCATTTTTGCGTCTAAATATACCCCTATGATTTATTTTTGGGTTCAAACATACCTCTAACTTAACAGACATAGTAAGCTCAACTTTAATTCTTTAAAAAGCCACGTGACATTTTCTCATTGGTTATATGTATTCATAATAATTCAAACCACCCAAACATTTAAAAATTGTTTATTTTATATTTTATTATATTTTCAATTTATTATACTTTTGTTGTAAATCGTCTCATTGGTAAATTCAAAATATATAGTTTTATTTTATTTTTTGAAATTGTATTTACCTCTCAATTGTTTTTACTTCTAGCGTAGAATTTCTTGTAAAACACTACCCTGTAAACATTGAAGTGCTTAGTTAATTTCAGTGGTTATTCAAATGGATTAGAAGTCTTTTACGTAAGTGCCATACAAGAATTTTAATAAAAGATATGATTGGATGGATTTAAATTATTGTGAATATGTATGACCAATTAGAAAATGTCAGGTGACTTTTTAAAGAATTAAATTAATTATTTTTAATACGTATGATCAATTAGAAAATGTCACATGACTTTTTAAAGAATTAAAGTTGAGCTTCCTATATCTATTGAGTTGAGGGGTATGTTTGGATCCAAAAATAAACCTTAGAGATATGTTTAGACCCAAAGGTGGAAGAAGGATATTTATGAGTCTTTTTTCATAAGTTAGGGGTATTTTTAGACCCAAAGGTGGAAAAAGGATATTTATGAGCCTTTTTCCATACGTTAAGAATATTTATGAGTTTTTTTCCCTTATATCTCTATTGAGAATCAAGTCTTTCAAAAACTATGCATATATTGAAAAGTTACGAAGTTGGCTTACAATAATTTTTTTTTTGCATATGTTGCAAAACACACATCCCAAAATTTTTAAATATTTCAATTGACATTTTTAGCCTTCTACTCTTTGTTTTTTCCAACTCTTTTGGTATCTCCAATTTTTATCAATATTACTGCTAAATATCAAATCATAACGTGATCGATCTCTCAAGATTCATAATTAAAAATTTATCAACATCATCAAATGATTCTGCTCTACAAGTGAATTCACTAAAAATACCATAGTTTTTCAATTTGGGAAGCTTAGAATACTTGTTTGAGTTTTCCAATTAAAAAACTATTGTCATGAGAGGTAATGTGATGGTTCCTACGGGTAGGTTTATTTCCTACCTTATGACCAAGAAAATGATTGACAAAGGGTGCCTTGCTTATTTTGTAAGAGTTTCAATATGGAAGACGAGACACCAACTCTTGAGTCTATGCTAGTTGTGAAGGAACGGTAAACACTTCCTCGAATAAACTCCTAGGTGGTCAACCAGATAGGGTTTTAGATTTTTGGATTGATATATTGCCAGACACATAACACATTCTCCTATAGAGCTAGAGGAACAAGTAAATACTCTCATGATGAGGGCTTCATTAGGCTCGACATTTCTTCTTGAGGGTGCATTAATATTGTTTCTATAGATTAAATGATGGTTCACTTCGAATGTATATAAGAACAATCTATGGTTAAGAAAAAGTATTTGTTACCTCATATAAATGATTGTTTGATCAACTTCAAAGTGCAATATTTTGTTTTTAAGGGTAGGCAATCCCTTTAAGGAATCATTAGCTAAAAGTACCAAAGATATCCTAAATATTACTTTCAGAAGTCACCACATACATTATGAGTTTTTAGTAGTGCCTTTTCAGTTGTCTAATACTCTAACAACTTTATAGAGTGAATAAATAAAATGTCTTGAGGCCATGGTGCTCTTACGTCACGTGGTATCAAGTGCATGAATAATAGTTCATTCTTAAAGATTGATGTAGTCAAGAGTTAACCAACACTAACAATAGAACAAAATCCATGTTTCTTCTGATTAATTAGGTACTATTGAAGATTCATTGAATGATATTCCACTTTTGCGAAACCATTTATAATGTTGACTTGTAAATCTCCTTAGTTTCAATGGTCAAACACATGTAAGAAGAACTAAGCTTAAGATGACATTGAGTACAACTCTAGTTTTGATTCTATCGAAAACATGGGGTGATTCTATGATTCATTGTGGAGCTTTGAGAGTTGAGTTGGAGTGTGTGTTGGTGCAAAATGATAATGTTATTGTCTATGTTTTGAAATTTTTACAGGTATGACCTTCCTTTACTGGGGTGGATAATACACCAATCAATATGTCTGTGATCAATAATGTTGCAGAAGATTTATTGATGGACTAGTCTTATGATGGGGTTAGCGCTATGCTTGATCGTATGACAAAGATGAATTGGGCATGAAGCAGCAGATATGTTAAGGTAATAGGTAGCTAGTAACCAAAAAAAGTATCAAAAAGAAGAAACTCTCGAAGAAGAGGCTCGAGAAAGAAGATGCCACAATTGATGACATAGATTAGGATATTAGTAAAGCATGTGATTAGTACACTGGTACAGAAGATAAATATTATGACTTTAAATGATCAAGAATACATGAATGATGAGGCTCTCCAATATTATGAAAAAAACATGTTATTTAGGTGATCAATGAAAAGGTTCTCGATCATCTTTCTGAGGTAATATTCAAGGGCTTTGGAGGTAAGCCTACGAGAACCGAGGCTAGAACTAGAAACAAAAACAACAAAGTATAGAATGAAAAGGTATGTACCAAGATTTCAGAAATAGAGGTAAATAACTGCATATTCCAACCCAATGAAGGTACCAAAATATGGAACAATAGTCTATAGGCAACCCAACTTGCTCTAAAATGGAGGGCATACAATTTCATGTGCTAAAAAAGGTTGAATCGATATTTGTGAATATGCACTAGATGCATTATAATTTAGCAAGTATGAGACAGTTGGTGAACTCACATTACACAATAATCAAGTGATTAGCCACTTTTCATTATTGTTAGATCAATTAGAGAAAAGATGTGTATCTCAGTAATGTTGTGCCAAGTCATTGAAGGACCTGATTAACAAAATGAGAGCAATGAATTTGACACCACATAGGGTATATAGTACTGTAGTGCTATCATATTCAATTCATTAGTTCAAAAGAAAGAGGACCCAGGTACCTTCACCATGCTTACACTATTGAAGAAATGCAATTTTCCAAGTCATTATTTCACCTTATAGAAAGTATAAATCTTATGTTTCTTACATTATTCAGATAACTAGGATTTAGCATTCCAAGAACAACCATCATGTGACTACTGAATACAAATAGAACAACAAAGAATTCCAATTTCCAGATGTTGTGGAAAAAATTGCTTTTCTTGTTAACCTTGTGCTCATAGATCATGAGGTTAATTTCGAGGTATTTATCATTCTCAACAATCATTTTTTCTGACTAGGTGTACACTACTTGATGTTAAGAGGAAAGCTCTAGTTTAGGTTGAACAACGGCGAAATCATATTCAATGTGCGCAGATCCATGAAACAACCAAAAGATATGAGTGTTATATCAATCATTGACATAATTGATGAGATAATTGAAGTTGAAGTAGTAGAAAAGTTATTGATTGAAACCTTCCCAACAGTACTCATGAATTTCGACGGATATCATAAAAAGGTTTATCAAGAGATAATAAATGCTTTAACAATTATGGGATCTGATTCCTTTTCACCAAAAGTACTTGATCTTGACCTAAAAATTGGGAAATCCTCATCAATGAAATCATTAATCGAATAGGAACCTATCATAAAGCTTAAACATCTCCCCTCTCACTAAGGTAAGCTTTCTTGGAATCAAATAATACATTTTGAATAATTATTTTTGCAAAGTTGTTAACATCATAGGTACAGACATTGTTGTTAGTTTTAAGAGTATGCAAAAAAGCACTAGGTTTGTATATTATACATGTGGTTGACATCCTTACAGGTAATTAGGCTAGAGGAAAAATGTATTCCAAGCACTTAGCATCAACAAAGGTTAAATCTACCAATGTAGTAAGCGATGAAGAAAGAGATCATCAAGTAGTTAGATGTAAGAGTTAATCGCTCAATTCTTGATACTAAGTGGGTGAGCCCAATACAATGCATATAAAAAAAAATAAAAGAATGATATTGGTTCCTTATAACAAGAATGAGTTAGCACCTACACGTACGATGATTAGTTAGAGAGTATGCATGAATTATGGAAAGTTAAATTGTTAGATAGAAAATGACCATTTTTGTAATGGTCCTTTAGGTCATTTTGCCTTTACCACGTTATTCTCACTAGTAGAGCATTTCTATAGAGACCTCAGGTCATTTGTGATCTGCTGGCACTAGTAGCACGATCGCGTGGTCATTCGTTAGGGAGTTATGTAATATTTTGTATTTTGAAAGACCTTATACCTTGAAAAATTGAGTTTTCCACAATACATGGGTAAACAACCTCAGTACAAAATTCTGACAGTTCCATCAGCTTCAAAAAGGTCAAATTAGGCTAGTATCATTGTCGGCTTGAGAACCCAGTGTGAGTTTGTACTGACTTTTGCATTTTAGCCTTCAGAATTGACTAATGATTGACTTTGATCAACATTCTTGGAAGATGTGTGATGATGTTTAAACCTACCTCACTTTAGGAAATAGGGACGATTGTTATCAACATATTAACCCAATGAAGAGTTGGGCTCGAATCCCACAGGGGCCTTTAAGAGATGAAGTAATGAATTGAACTAGGCATTTTTAGTATTAAAATGGGGGGTTGCGAGTAAATTAAAACTAGAATTTAGCTAACAACAGTTCTAAAATGTGAATTAAACAGCCAATTAAGATAGATGTCGGGGGTGTGAAGATATGAGACGAGATCTAATTAATAGTGTCTAAGTACTTCATCATTTAAGTTATAAAATATGTGAGTAAGCTAGGTTGTTGGTAACCACCACTTCATTTATGATAGAAATGGTGTTGCACATGAACCTATTATGACTTTACATGAAAATCTCTCAAGGACACGCCTGGACTGAGAAATTATAAGCAAATATCCTAATACTTTAGTGATTGAACCCAATTTTATGGTATTCAATTGAAACTCTGAAAGATTCCAACTAATAAACTTATTGACCACTCCAATCACTCAAATTAATACAATAATCAGAGATCTAAAGTTAACTAAAGTATCCAACCTCAAGATTATAAGTTAAACTTGACAATAAGTATAAAATCAATCAAATTAACATTAAAACAATCAAAATATCAGACCTAACTAAATAAATCAAGAGCCCATATCATATACACACCCCCAACATTGGGGTTTTATCCACTCATGTTCAAATATAAGAAAATAATACCACGATCGGTATCCATGGATATGGGTAAGATGAATTACAAGAGAAAAAAAATGAGTTTTTTGTACTAATCTCTCAAATTTCTTCTCCCCAAGCTTGAAAATCACCAAACCTTTGTACTTCTTCAGCAAGAAGCTTCTACGTACTCTTTCTTCTCTCTTAATATGGTAAGGTCAGATGTGGAAGAATGATATGTAAAATGTCCTTTCTAAATTCCTTTTATAGTCCAAGCTATTTACTCAGAGTTTGTGCATAATTTTGCCATTCAACAATCAAGGTCAGCCATCGCTGAGCACTTTAGCGATGCACCAAATGTGCACTTGACCGCCTTCTCTACATCAACTGAAGGCTCAAGTCTCTGCATCTTTCAATGATACGATTGTTGATCACTAATCATGTTCGGCGATCTGCTGAACCTCTACCTGTATCGACCATTTATCACAAACTTGGGGGTCTGAACACTGCAATATTAGAAGATCTCAATTGCACTTCGATGATCCGTCGATTGTGTTAGTGGTATCACTTTTGACCTTCTTTTTGGCTTTTTTGCACCTTTTCCTTATTTTGTTGAGTATTGTCCATCTATGCACTTCTATTCTCATTCCTAACATAAAACATGCAATTTAATTAGCATAAGGAACATATTAGCACATTGAGTACAATATTTCTTCACATTCTAAGCCCCAAATGAGTCCTAGATATGGACTCATCAGCATCCCTAACTTAAATTTTTGCTTGCCCTCAAGTTAATCAAATACCAATCATTCCAATTCAATGTTTACAAATAGGACCATAGGGAGTAACACATATAATTCCACCTTTTTGATCCATCTTCAAAGCTTTCATAAACCACTTACATAATTTTGAAGCCTCAAGAGGTGACTAAAGAGTGCTCAAGACATGGCTATACTCACAATTGATCATGTGGCTACTAATCATTGCCTGAAAACATTACCATTTTCCCTCACACAAAAGAAGATCCTATACACACAAAATTAGGATATCAATTTCAAGGATCTATTCAACACTCACTCTTATTAATGAGAAATGACATGTAAGCATCAACCAATAGGCTTGCCCTTATTCTCAATCGGAGGTCACTCAATTTTATCTATATCAGGATCTCAAAAAACTTTATTTGGGCTGTAATAGAGGCTTAAGGATGGGTAGGATAACATATATGTAATAGTGACTCATCCCTCATTGAACTCTACACTCACTTCTCTCACTCATGATTCCTTTGATCCTCATTCTTTTTCTTCTTCCATTGACATCTATTTTTTTTGCTTTTGATTTTCAGTCCTACGTGTCCCCATTGCAACCATTCTCTAACAATTTTGGAGGGTCCTATTTTTCAAGTAAATTCTTTTTCTTTTCATCATTTTTTAACATTTTACCTCTTTCGCTTTTTATTATCTTGCAAGGATTCCTCTTCTTTCTTTCTTTTTCTTTTTCTTTCCTCAACTTTTACATGGGAGATACTTCTCTTCTGCCAACACCCCCAACTTTGGCCTTTGGACACTACTTTCTCTTACTTAAGCTCAAGGAGGGAATGGTGAGGAACAAGAAGGGATTATCTTTAAAAATAAAGGTCAAGGATACATGTCTATCAAACAAAGGATCAAGTCTCAAAAGGGATCACTAGGGAATTCAAGTCAGTGTCATTGGAGGATTATATGGTCAAGGTGGACTTAAAAAACCAAAGAAGGTCTAAGGTCCTTTTCTAATTCGAATTCAATCAAATCACTCCTCAAAACAAACCAGGCAAGTTCTAGGTATTACAAGGCATGCCTTTCAACAAAATCCTAAAATCACATTGGAAAAATGGATTTGCATTCAAATAGAGGCAACATACACTCACAATTTATGATCATCGCTTATCTAAGCTCAATACCCACATAGTGAACTCAAGATGTACCAAGTCCATTCATGGATTGATCCTTTAAGAGAAAGACTAATCGGTGAGTCAATACTTGCTCGTCGCCTATGGCACTATCTGAATCAAAGATATGGACTATCGATTTTCTGATTGCTAAGGACTAAAGACACGATAAATGCATTTCAATGGCTTTTCAAGTATGCACAGGGTTTTCCATTAATTTCAAGGACATTATTCACAATCATTCATCCATCAAAAAGAAAAAAAATAAAATAAACTACTACTAACTATTACAACCCAAAATAAAATAATATTTACAAACCATAATAAAAGGATTGATTTCATTACACATCAAAAACAAATTGTCCCAACTCAATAGGCAACAAGAATGCTCACTCCCTCCTAGAAAGAAACATTTCCCTCAATATAGAAGGATAATAATAACAAAACACAAAATAACGGAGTGGGTTAAAGAATCTTCCTATTCACTTCACATTGCGCTAATCTTGGGACTAAAGGTAGATGATCTGTGTCGGGTTACCCCACTAATGGACCTCTTCGGTGATAAATCTCTTAGGAATGTTGCAGGGATGGCTCCATGTATCCTAGAGAACTTTATTTTCCTAATCGCCTTGTTCTTTGCCCTTTTGGTTTCAAATTGGTCAGGCAGGGTCTTCTCTCTATCCTTCTCTGTTGGTGAGAATCCTTTATGGCCTCATGTTTGTTCTTGAAAACATTACCCTTCACCTTCTTGTACATGTGAGGGTCTTAAGTTGGCCATGGAGATTTTGTTTCTGGATAGCCATGTAAGGCTATATGATACCTCTCCCACTAACTCAGGGTTCTCAAAAGGACCAATATACCTAGGAATGAGATTTCCCATCTTCTTCCCAAATTGCATCACATCCTTCATCATTCAAGGCCTCAACTGTACCTGCCTTATCAAGAAAATCTAGCAAAGGAGTAAGAAACAAGGAGAAGAAAAGAAACTCAGAAAAGATCTTGGCAAATAGGGTCATTTTTCCAGCCAAATAAGTTTGGTGAATCAACAAACACATTAGGTGGTCAAAATGACCATCACTAATCTAAGGAGAAATCAACATCAAGGAGCACTATCAATTTTAGTGATGGGTTAAAGCAATCGGTGTTCTGTTGAATAAATTTTATGGTCAATGACACCATCACTGAATTTGACAGACACAAGATTAACAATATGCCAAATAAGGGAAATATGTATGACCTTTTGGCGCATCGCTGAGTCAACTTTGATGGTCAAATTGACAATGGTCAACTTTGACTGGCAGTGCAAATTTCCCCCAATATTCACATTTTCATGGCTCAAACAACAAAAATAGGGGAAATTCCACAACACGTGCCTAACCTCACATTATCAAGCACATTGCACATGTCAATTTCTTCCTAATAGCTAAACTAATGGTACAATTTCAGTTAAGTGATGACTTACCCTTAATAATAATGTCACCCAATCTATCATTGGGCAAGTTCAAGCCGCTCAACCAAAATCATGGGTTACTCACGCTTCACCCAAGCACATAGATATGTCAAAGACATAACATACTTTACCCAAAAAGGTCTCAGTAAACAAGATCAATAAACATAAGCAATTAGGACATTCCATTGCAAACACAATATGACTTTATTTTAAAGAAATAATATTTCATTCAACATTGGAACTTCAAATCACCCTTATGTTCAAACATTGTTAACAAAGTCACTTAAGTTAAAATGCCCTAATGGCTTAGCATTCACAGATCTTAAGCTCCAAACATTTAGCACACAAATAAGATTTCCAAGTCCCACACAACGCCATAAAAAGTACTATCAATACCAACCTCCATACCAATACCAAACAAAGTAGGGAAGGAGATTACATACCTGAGGTTCCATCTTCTAACAATGGAGATAGGGGAGAAATTATTGAAGATGGTAACATCAATACCAAGGAAGAAAGTCAAAAAGAAATTCTAGAAAAGTGTGTTAAGTGTGTTTGGTGTGCTCTAGAAGAGTGGTAGATGAAGAGTTAGAAAAAGATAGTAAGTAAGCATTTAAAAAGTAAGGCGGTAGGACTATTCAACTTTGGCGATACCGAGTAATACTTCCTAACATATTCGGTGATCCATCGAATGTATTTAAGACCACATTTTCCTTTTAGGAGAAATTATGTGTCGCAAAACCAACTTGGCGATCCGCTGAATTGTGATATTAATCGCCACAATTTACAGCACCTGAGGGTAATTATCCATCCTAAAGTGTAGTCAAAATTAGAGTCACCATTTTGTATTGGTGATACACTGATTTGGAATGGAGGTTGCTAAAATTAATAACAACTAAGGGGTCATCTGCTGAACCAGAAGGCGAGCAAATTGACTATCGCCTTTTTGTTTCGATGATGCACCAAAATAAACTTGGGACCACCAAAATTAACAACAACTCTAGGGTCATAGGATGACCTAATAAGCAATTAAAGTCGTGGTCGCCAAATTCCCTTGACGGTCCATCGATTTTGGACATGTCGTCGCCCTTTTACTTTCTTCATCCTGATTCAACTTAGACACCTGCAACCATTCAGAACACAATATTTTAATCCACCAACACTTGGGTTGCCTCCTAAGAAGTGAATGAGTTTAAATCATGGAATGATGGTGTCCATTACAAGTTAGGCTTCATCCACGTACATGACGTCAACCACCTGAACACTTGATAGTTTGCCATAGTACTTTTTTAACCTTTTCCTATTTTTCTTGAATCTTTCCCCTTTTTAATTCTCAAATTCAATAACACCATTGGAAAGCACCTCAGTGACCTTGAAGGGTCTGACCATTTTTACTTAAGCTTTCTAGGAAACAACTAAATTCTCAAGATATATAATATCATCGGGTCTCCTACAGTGAATTATCTCTTCAAAATCCTCAAGTCATGCCACCTCTTCATCTTCTCTTTATACAAGGCAGAACTCTCATATGCCTTCAATTAGAACTCATCTAACAAATGAAGTTGGGTAAATCAAGCATAAATGGCTTCACTATTTTTGAAATTCAACCTCTTTAGAGCCCACAAAGCTCTATGTTTGTGCTCCACAAGTATGTGGCAAGCCTTTCCAAACACAAGCTGATATGGAGACATCCCAATGGGAGACTTATACGTTTTATATTAAGCACACAATGTGTCATCGAGTTTTCTAGCCTAGTCACTTCAGCTAAAGTTCACAGTTTTTGTAAGTATTATCTTTATCTCCCTATTTATACCCCTACTTACCCACTGGCTTAAGGGTGGTACATGGTTGTCACCCTGGTGCTTCACCCTATACTTTCTTAACAATCCTATAAATATTCTATTGTAAAAGTGCGATTCACCATTCGTAATAATGGCCCGAAGAGTACCAAATCGAGTAAGAATGTTTCTCTTTAAAAATTGCACTACACCTTTGCCATCATTAGATGTCAAGGTGACTTGTTCTACCCACAGTGATACATAATCCACGTCAAACAAAATTTCCCTATTACTAAATGAACTCATTTATGGTCCCATGAAGTCAACTCCCTATACATTAAATACTTCCATCTCTAGGATCAGGGTTAGTGGGAATTCATGCCTCTTAGAGATATTACCCTAAAGTTGGCATTTTGAACATGCTTTGGCAAACTCTCGAACGTATTTATGGAGAGTTGGCTAGTAGTAGCCACATTGGAGGACCTTAAAGGTAGTATAAATTCCTCCGTGATGGCCTCCAACTGGTGAAGAGTGACACTCTTACAATATGGCTTATATAAATAGCTCTGGCACACACCTACATATCATATTATTAGTACACGCCTTGAAAAGATAGGCTCATCCAGAAATACTTCTTTGCATCAAATAAGAATCTCCTCCTTTGGCGAGGATTGGGAAATTCTAAGACAATGCAAAACACCAATAATCCACCAAATCAACATACCAAGAAGACTTGATTGTTGTCACCCTCATCACTAATTCATTAGGGAAATTATCAGAGATGCCCTTCACCTCAATACTTAAGCTTTGTGGCTCAAATGGGGACAAATGGTCAGCTACTTGATTCTCACATCCCTTTCTTTAAGGACCCAGACTTTGGAAAACCTTCTCGATATGGTTTGCATTGATTTTGAACTCATTTTTGGTGGTTACTGATCACTATGAGTCTCCCTTATGTAGCCTTATTCAAGAGAATTGCATTGGTTAAGTTTATCTTAAGAATCACTGGAAGGATCAACTTTAAATGGTCATATATTGTAGCACAGGAATATCTGGGTAGTATACAACCTATAAAATTGAAGTTCTTTGGGTTAGATTTCCAACTCATCCAGTTTCACTTGATTTTGAGTTTGTATGAGGCAGTTATGCCTGTTTTTGTAAAGGGCATATGTGCAGGAATTTTGTTGAGTTTTTCACTCAGACATGCTACCAGGAGACCCCATACGGGTCGTGAAACCTTTTACAATCCATGGGGGGTCTTGTGGTTATCAACACAGGTCATGGTGAAATGTTTCGTGAAGGTATCATCCTAAGAAATGATTCTAAATATAAGATTAACGTTTCGGAACTCTCGTCAACTAGACGGAAGCCCCTACGGTCCGTTTGACACTTGATGAGCCTTGAGGTTGCTAGTGAGAGCCATACATATTGAAATTATTGCTAAGGACAATACCATAGACCATTGCATAGTCCGTGGCCCACCACATGACCCATGGTGGTGACCCTTCAGACGACCCTTTGGAAATATTTAAGGTTTATTTCATTAATGGTTTATTTATAATTTTAATGATCTCCTACGGTCATTTTAAACTTTCTGCGCCATCCTAAAAATTTGAATTAGCATATACACCTCTCATCACTCATTCAAATTCATTCGACATTTAGAACTTATTCAAACTCTCTCCTAAGAACTCCTCACAAGTGATCTAGTGAAGGCTTAGCTTGGGAATTAAGGGAAGGCTCTCTTCTTCAATCGATTTCTTCTCCATTCTTCTTGATCATAAAAGGTATGTGGAAATTTATTTATGAATCCTTTTAACCATGAAGCCCCAAATGATTTCTTCACTTGATTTATGAAATTCAATCTTTATAGCTCCTTTCAACCATGAAGCCCTAAATGATTTCTTCACTAAATTTATGAAATTCAATCTTACTTTAATTATGGGTCTTTAAAATTATTATTAATTTAATTATATTTAATTATGATTTGTACTTATTTGATGATTTTAAAGTGAATTAAGTTCAATTATGATGAATTACATTAAGATTTTGCAGGTTCAATTATGCATGTCTTTTGCAGCTTTAAATCTATGCATGGGTGATGTCAATTGAGTTTTAAATGTTGATTTAATTATGAATTTCATATGGGTTCTTCCTATTATGAGTGTTAACCTGTGAATTCTAATTGCTCATGCTATTCTCATCATCATTCATGGAATTTACATACATGAGCATTGGTTTCTATGATGTATTTGATGTGGATTAAGCCTAACCTTGATAATGACTATGATTTTAAACGAATGTGGATATGACAAGCTTATGACCACAAATATGTCTATGATTTGGCTCTTTGAGCAACTACAGGTGTATACACATATATGTATAAGTTTTGATGAGCTTCTCCTATGCATGGATAATGATATGAAAAGGTGATTTGGGTTTTCAGCCTAAGTGTGACATGAATTGAAATATGTTTGGCCTTTAGGCATAAATATGCATTGTTATGATATTGAAAGACTTGTCCTCCTTTTGAAAAACATGTATATATATATGTATTCTCGTGGGATGTTGACCTATCACTGAATGGGATTGGAGTAGTAAGTGGGCTATCCCCAAGGATCCCACTCCTTTCTCTTGAACTATGTTCCAAACATATGTTCATGTTTATGTCCCTTTGTAGATGATTATATTATGTATGAAAAATCCTTACCGAAATTAGAGGCCCGTATGTCACGACCCGGAAAGGGGGCCTAGATGTGACATGGCGAAAGAGGACCTGAAGACCCTCGATCAAGTCATCGTAGCATCATTAAACACATCATCGGTTCGGAAGCGCGGAAGCTAATCACATAGCACGTAAGTTCTAAGGACTTGGGGA